>VTPC01001827.1:117874-164708 GCA_011009095.1 Ignelater luminosus
ATACAGGCCCTTAACTTGATAATTATGAAAACCAAGACTTAAGTTCATTTTGATGTTGCTCTTGGTATCCAATTCAAGTCCCAAACATAGTAATTATCAAGACCAAGGCTGAAACTCGTTTTGATTTTGCTTTTTCTGCTGGAATTGAAGTCCTAGTCCTGATGATTATACAGTCTAAGACCTAAATTCGTCTTGATCTTACTCTTGCTATACAATTCAAGCCCTAAACCTGATAATTATGAAAACTAAAACTTAAGTTTATTTTGATGTTGCTATTGGTATCAATGCAAGCACCAAACCTGATCATTATGAAGACCAAGACCTAGATTCGTTTTGATTTTGCTCTTGGTATACAATTCAAGCCCCAAATCTAATAATTATATGATTACCAAGACTTAAATTCGTTTTGATTTCCATATTAGAATTGTATTAAAATCTTAAACCTCAAACCATCATGAAGACCAACACCTAAATTCGTCTCGATCTTGCTTTTGGTATCAAATTCGAGCCCTAAACCTTCTAACTACAAAAACCAAGACCTAAATTCATTTTGATTTTGCTCTATGTATCCCATTCAAACACCAAACCTGATAATTATGAAGACCAAGACTGAAATTCATTTTGATTTTGCTCTATGTATCCCATTCAAGCACCAAGCCTAATAATTATAAAGACCAAGACTGAAATTCATTTTGATTTTGCTCTTGGTATTCAATTCAAGTTCCATACGTGATAATTACATGAAGACCAAGACTGAGAATGGTCATGATCTTGCTCTTGGTATCCAATTAGAGCCCCAAACCTGCTAACTATAAAGGGCAGAGACCTAAATTCATTTTGATTTTGCTCTTACTTCTTGAATTAAAGCCCTAGTACTGGCAATAAGACCAAGACTTAAATTCGTCTTGGTAACCAATTCAAGCCCAAAACCTGGTAATTATTTGCTGGCCAAGACTTAGATTCGTTTTGGTTTTGCTCTTAATATTGTGTTCAAGCCTTAAACCTCATAATTATATGAAGAGCAAGATTTGAATTCGTTCTGACCGTGTTCCTGGTATCCAATTCAAGCCCCAAACCTCGTAATTATTGAATGGACAAGATTTAGATTCGTTTTGGTCTTAGTATTGTGTTCAAACTTTAAACCTCATAATTATATGAATGGCAAGACTTGAATACGTTCTGATGGTGTTCTTGGTATCCAATTCAAGTCCTAAACCTGATAATTATGAAGACCAAGACTTAAGATTCGTTTAGATCTTGCTGTAGCTTTTTAAATTTTTTGCTAAGCCTACAACTTATGAGAACCGATGCTCTTGGTATGGAGTACAAGTCTGTAGGTTCAATAATTAATGAAAACGAAGACCAAAACGGACCATTTCTGTAGAAGATAAACGATCTAAAAAACCACCAATCACTTCTCTTTCGTTAACTGGTAACAATTTTTCCCTATAGAGTGAAATAGAACCATAAGCTAATTGTGCTAGGAATGTTAACGTATGATCATTTTCTGATAGTGTTTATTGAATTGTAATCGGGAAAATAAGATAACAAACAACAGAACAGACCAGAATAATGTGGGCACTTATAGTCTAAAAAGTAACTTTTAATTTTTAAAACTCTCAAGAGAAGTGGTGAGCCGAGGAAGACAACGAAAGGCAAAAAGTGAAATCAAACAAACAATTTTAGCCTTCACTAGGGTGCAAGTGTAATAACTACCTGAATTTACTAAACTCTAAAATGGCGTTAATAATAGAGGTTTAGACCCGAGTTATAATAGACCAACCAGTCAGGGCAAAACTTTGATAATCAAAGACTAAAAGTTATAGTATGTTGTGTTCGTTAATCACCTACTTATATTATAACTAAAATTTACATGTGGGCCGCGCTGTAATTGGATTTGGTTTTGTTGGGTACCCACACTCGGTTATGCTTGAGGGTTGCAATAAAAATAAATAAACAAGGCACATTAAGTACCGTAACCCCAAACTTTTCCACGCACATATTCAATTTATAATACCGAACGTTTAGTTTATACTGTCTTTTCAACTGGCATTATTTAACAAACAACGTTCTGTTAACAATAGGCAATTTTTATTCGAGCGATTATACATCATATACAACACCATATAAACAAACACCGGCGAAAATTAAACCAAATCAAAAAGGACAGAATGAATACTTGCGCTATCAAATGGCACACAGTCCAAGAATTTTAGCATTTCGAACAAATTCCTTATCAGAGCAAAAGGAAAAGAAACAAAATGAAACTTATTTATATACCTAATTAAAAGTATGTTTTTATATTAGGAAACAAATGATAAATCATCACATGCATGACATAATAAAACCGAGACAATTGAATAAGCGTGGAAAATTGATTTACATTCGAGAAATAAAATTAAGTTTCTCTCTCCGTGTGAGAGGTGGTCAAGTACCAAATATATAATACTATTAACTTTTGCCTACTCCAACTATTAATTAATAGTCATCATCGTGTACTAACTAACTACGTCCATCTAAACTAAACAGTAGATAACAATAATTATACGTGTAATAATAATCTTATCCTTTATTGAAGCTAATTCGTCATTGTTGGTAGCTGGGAAGATTATCCGAGCAGTTAATTCTAGACTTGTTTTGTTTGATTCATAGCAAACTCAGCAGTTTTTATTTCACAGTGAGCAGAATCAATTTAACAACAATAAAGTAAACTTTCCAATCAATTTAGATATTTGTCAAACATGTCTTCCCAGCATACTTAGTCATTAAAGCAGATGCTTCTGGAGCCTCAATAGAATAAAAGAAAGAAAATTAATCTAAGCTCAAAAATCTAAAGATACCAATTTTACTTAGGTGTAACCAAAACAAAAATTTTATTTCTCATTTTACAATCAGCAAAGTCATCACACAAACAAAAAGACCAAAAATGGCGTTTTCAATGCTAGCAAATCCAGAAGTTCTTCCAATCATAACATCAGTTTTATCCGCGGACCAATAGATTTTGTGCGCACGTTTTCCCCCATGATCACCAGTTCAAAGTCGGATAAAATCCGACATACCTTCTACAAGTACCGCCTGCCCAGGTTTAATAACACCATACAACACAGGTTTATCTCCTGGTAGGTAACATATAAGTGGTCCTCCCAAATTGCTCCTATGGTACTTACCAAATCCAAAATTTCGAACTAGTGGTAGATGAAGCGAAGGACTGTCTGAATTTATACGAGTACGTACTTTAGCATATATAATTGATATTGATCCATTCGAGGTATCCGCCTCTCCCATTCCAATTATAATAGCATGAGAACATGCCGTGCCCTTCCTATTCGCTTTTACCTGATATGGTAGGGTAATCGGTTTCACTAAAGAGTCGTCATTTCTAAATGGATGGAACAATCTTCCAACCGCAATGTCGAAACTTCGATCGTGTGCATATCGACTATGAGGTATAAGTTTCCGGAGATAGCCTATCGAAATGCCTCCCGATGATCTTACACCTATCATAAACCTGGTCAAGGCTTCGCCTACATAAACATACAATTGACGATTCATACATAACTCTTTGAGTTTAATGCTATCGACATCGTGGACAAAGCAAGTAGCAGTAGTAACTATGCCTTGCAATGTTACGAGTGATGCTCCGCAATAAATTTTTCTTTTAGAAGAAGGCCTTATAAAGGAAAAAAGTTAGAATATAAAGTCAACAAGAACAATTTTAATGCTACCATTGCCAATGCATCTCCAGCCTAGCAAGAAAAGGAAACTGACCAGGATTCGCTTTTAACACTTCATATCCACTTCTTGATGAACAGGCAGAATTTATTACGACAAAGATAAAAATCAAACGTATTCCTTTCATGTTGTTGCAGTTTAGTGTTTGACAGCTATGTCCAAATTTTGTCAAATTCTTCAAAAATAGTACAATCATGCCAAAACGAAACGAAAATTTTATTTTTCAGTTTACAATCAATAAAGCCACCAACCAAAGCAAAATGCTAACTGTAGCCTTTTCGATTTTAGCTAAACCAGACGTTTTTCCGATTGTAGCATCTTCAGATCTATTTGTGCGCCAATGAACGCCATTTTCTGTCGTATATTCACGAACCCACAGTTCAATAAAGTCCATCATACGTTCTACTAATACAATTTCCCTGGATTTAATAATACCATACTGTACAGGTATGCTTGTTTTGTGATAACATACAAAAGGTCCACCTAAGTTGTCTCGACTGTTTCCCTTAACGAACTCTTTAATTTGAGGTAAAAATATAGAAAGGCTATTATCACGTAAGGTAGTTTTCACGTTCATGTACACAACCGATATCATTAAATCGAAGTGATCAGCTGTTGCTTTACCCGTACCAACTACATCACCAACTAGACACAGCTTGCTGTTAATATTTTCTGATGCGTATCGTGGCAAAGTAATAGGTTTTATGAATGTATGGTCATATTTGAACGGAGCAAGCAGCCTTCCAACAGCAATATCGTAACTTTTATCTTGTTCATATTTCTTGTGAGCAATAATATCATCGAGGTAACCTACCGAAGAGGATCCTGATCTTTCATAATTTACAGGCATCATAAACCGAAACAACTCCCTGCCCACATACACAAGCAGTTTACGATTAATACACAGCTGTTGGATCTTCATACGATTACCACAATGGATAAAGCAGCTAGCAGCAGTAAGTATATTCTTCAACGTTATAAGTGACGCCCCGCAATATGTCTTGTTCTTAAAATCAGGCCTTAACAATTAAGCAAGTTACAGTATCAAGCCAGTACACAAGATTTTGATGTTACCACTTTAATTGCATCTCTAGTCTAGCCAAAAATGGATATTTGCCTTCTTTCGCTTGGTATACACGAATTGGGTCTTCATAGCAAAAATTCAGCTCGATAAATATAAAAATCAAATACAATACGCCTTTTAGTTTCATTTTTCCCAATTTAGTTTAATACCAAAACTTCATTTAAATTTAGCGTTACTTCTTTACCGACAGCGAAAAATGACGTAAATATACGTTACTAAGGCAATGCATATCCATTGCATTCTGTACACAAACCAAAACCGGCAAGTTGAAATCTACTTTACCGGCTGCTATTTTGAGTCGCCATAATGTAAAATTTTAACTTTCTGGGAAATACAAATATATTATTGGTTACCTCGGCTTTTCACAGTTAGAATTAAATCTGTAAGGTATTTTCTTTTAATGGGACATTTTAGGTAATAAAATAATTTAAAATTATCAAAATGAATTAATTGCTTGTCCATAAGCATCCATGTAAAATCGCCAGTTCTAAAATTTAATTTGAGGTCTGAAACTTTTTGTACGTAACACGTATTATATTCAAAATTAATTTTTTTTCCTACTAGTCTGCCTGGTGGAAGATCCTCCTTAAGACTAATGTGTTACCACCAAATCAAAAATCTGAACACAAAAAACAAAAATTTTATTTTTCAGTTTACAATCAATAAAACCATCACCAAAGTCAAAAACCTAAATGTAGTCTTTTCGATTTTCGCTAAACCAGACGTTTTTCCAATTTTATCAACACCATCATCACCAGTTCTTTTCATGCGCCAAAAAACAGTATCTTCTCTCGTATAATCATTAACCCACATTTCAACAAAGTCCATCATACGTTCTACTAATACAACTTCCCCGGATTTAATAATACCATATTGTACAGGCATTCTTTTTATTTTGTTATGACATACAAAAGGTCCACCTAAGTTGTCTCGACTTTTTCCCTTTATGAACTGTCCAATTTCAGGTAAATATATTGAAAGTCTGTTATCATGTAAGGTAGTTTTTACGCCCGTCATGTATACAACCGATATCATTAAATCGAAGTGATCGGCTGTTGCTTTACCCGTACCAACTACATCACCAAGTTGACACAGTTTGCTATCAATATTCCCCGATACGTATCGTGGTAACATAATCGGCCTTATCAACTTATGGTCATATTTAAAGAAATCAATCAGCCTTCCAACAGCAATATCATAACCTTTATCGTGCTGATATTTCTTATGAGGTATAATATATTCGAGGTAACCTACCGAAGGGGATCTTGACCGATCAGAATCTGGCATCCTAAACCGAAACAACTTCTTGCCCACATACACAACTAGTTTACGATTGTTACACAACTGCTGGATGCTTCTGGGATCTACATGGGCAAAGCAGCTAGCAGCAGTAAGTATATTCCTCAGCGTTATAAGTGAAGCCCCGCAATATGTCTTATTCTCAGAATCAGGCCTTAATCAATTAAGCAAAGTTACAGTATAAAGCAAATAAATGAAGTGTTAACGTTACCATTGTAATTCCATCTGTAGTCTAGCCAAAAAAGGATATTGGCCTTCTTGCGCTTTGTATACATTTAATGCGTAGTCATAACAAAAATTCAGCTTGACAAAGATAAAAATATAATATAATAGGTCTTTTAGCCTCATACTTCCCAATTTAGCTTAATCGCAAAACGTCATTTGACAACTACTGTCATATTGGTGACAAATGAAGATCTTACCATCTGGGGGTAAAACTGATGCGGCTCAAAAAAAAACGGCAACTTCTAAAGAACAGAAAGCCAGAGTGGCCCGATTGACCGACAGTAGGTCCGAAAAGCCCGATAAATTTTTAAATCGAGTTTCAATCCGGGCCGCGTAAAGGTCCGACTGGAAAACCAGGCCCGTACAGACCTCTAGTACAACTGAACTTACTATAATTTTCGACAACCAATAAGGAGGTTCTTCTAGAGGCCTGCACGGGTCTGGTTTTCCAGTAGGGCTTTTACGCGCCCCGCATTAAAAATTCATCGGGTTTTTCGGGCCTACTGCGAATGAATCGAGTCGTTCAGTCTTGCTAAACTGTTGAAGCCTGTTAGGCCATACGGGTCTCGCCCCTTCGGGTCTATCGGGCCGTTTGCATCTCTCGGGTCGATCACAAAGTTGCCAAATTCTTTTTTTAGTCGCGTCGCGTTTGTGCTCAATCGGGTCTGGAAATTTCGGTCCGTAAAGGGCTCTAGGTTCTTTTACGAGGTGAATTAGTAGATAAAAATCTAAATTAATTCATGTTTTTGAAATGGACCGTACTCTGCGAATAATGGGGCAAAAAACAATTTATTTACAGTTTCGGATACGTGAAGACGTGCCATTTTAATATGCTGAGTGCGAAAAATGAGATGGTGACGATTTCCACGGATGCATAAATGAAGATGAAAACTTCAGGTAGCCCCAAAAAAGAAATCGCAAACGGAGAGATCTGGGGAGTGAGGTGACCAGGGAACATCACCAAAACGTGAAATCAGTTAATTTGGGAACATGAGCCAAACAATTTCCATCGACGCTCTCGCTGTTGTCTTGTTGAACTTACAGACGTTGGTGACTGATTTTTCGTTTCCGCATTTCAGGTTCTGGCAGGACCTGGTGGTTTTATTTTCATCAATGAGCCTGTCGTTCGTAACGCACTTACCCATTGCAGTATGGTGTTCCAATCTAGAACGTTACCATGACAGTGACGAAACAACCTCTGAGTTGTCACAATGGATTCCCCACTTTTGACAAAACTTTTGTGATAGGCGAGCAGGTAGTGTTCTAACGTCCACAGCGGCATGTTGGCTACCAACAACTTAAACGGCAGCTCCTTGGGGGAGAGAAAGAGAGCCAGTCCGTCTCTCCATCCCCACTACTTTCCAAGTACTGGCCGTTCCAGAAATATGTATAATATAGCTGTAAGTGCTGTTGTTAGTATATAAAAAGTTTCACACCTTCTTACCGAACATTTAAGAAAAAAAATATCAAATTGTAGGACTGCATATTTTACATGGATGATTTTGATAAATTTAAACACAAGCAGAGTAGATGAAAACTATTTTAAATATTCTACCAAAAGGAAACACTTTATAGATTTCATTTTAAGCATAGTAAGCACAGGTAACCTATAATAATAAAGAAAATACTCAAATTTATATTCCTCTGAAACTTGAATCTTGCGACTAAAGATCGTAGTCGGCAAAGTAGATTAAACAATCTGGCAGTTTTGGTTTGAGCACAGGATACAACAGTGTACGTTGCCTCAGTAACGGCCGATGCTGCATAAGTTTTATGTCACCTTTTTAGGTTAACATTTCCCTGTCGGTAAGGAAGGTAACATTACACTTAAACAGCTAATGTCAAATTATTTTTTAATTATTTAATTAATTACATCAATATCTCAATGTGATATTTAATAACGCCATGCTAATTTTGCATTAACAATATCTAGAGATTTAATAAATTACTGCAGTAATTTTATTATCACAATTTTAAATTGAATAATCTAGACGTAGAAGTTCCTTCATAAGACTAATGTGCTAACACCAAATCAAAATTTTTCATTTTACAGTTAACAAAACAATCTCGCAAACCAAAAGACCAACTGTAGCTTCTCCAGAGCTAGCTAAACTAGTTTTAACGGTTTTACTACCATGAATCTTATTCAACCGCGAAATTCTCGATTCTGTTGGTATTAAAGATTCGCCAAGCACATGCTTAATAAAGTCCACCATAATTTCTACAACTACCGCATGTCCAAGTTTAATAACACCATACTGTACAGGTCTATACCCCGGATGGTAACATATAAGTGGTCCTCCCGCATTCGTTTGTGTATAACGTCCTATCCCAAAACCCTGGATGAGAGGTAGGTGAACTGAAGGACTGTCGGGACTTTTTCGGGTACGTACATGCGCATATATAACATATAGACGTGTGTCCGAAGAATCCGCTGATGTTTTGCCCACGCCGATTATCACAGCCTTAGGACACACTCTCGCCTCATTTATGCTTGCTGCGTAACGTGCTAAAGTAATGGGCTTTATCAGTCTATCCTTATCTTCAAATGCATCAACCAGCATCCCAACAGCAATATCGAAACTAGGATCGAGTGTATAATTGAAGTGAGGTATAATATAGTCCAGATAACCTATCGAGTCATTTTCAGACCTTTGATATTTCCTAAACGAAGTCAACGCTTTGCCTAGGTGTACACGCAGTTTTCGATGCATACATAAATTAGAAATTCTCTCGTGATCAGCATGGTGCACAAAGCAAGTAGCGACAGTAAGGATATGCTTCCACGTTATAAGTGACGCTCCACAATATGTCATTTGGTTCGACGCGGGCCTTACAATTTAAAAAGAATTAACATGAGAGCGTGCGTAAGAAATATTTTGGCTTTACCATTGTAACTGCATTTCCAATCTAGCCAAAAATGGAAACTGACCAGGTCTAGCTTTCAGAACTGTTTCGCCTCTTCCTGGTGCATAACAAAAATTTAGTAAAAGAAAAAGAACAAGCAAATATATTCCTTTCATATTTTACGATTTAGTTGACAACTTCTGTCAGTTTGATGGCAAAATGAAGATTAAGGCCCAATAAAAAAAAATAAAATCTATAAGTAACCTTAGCAAAGCTAGATGATCTGGATGTTCTTTTAATTTTATCATCATCAGTTTTATACATGCGCATTTTTGGTTTTTGTATACCATCACCAACCCAACTTTCAATAAAATTTACCACACGTTCCACTAATACCGCTTCCCCAGATTTAATAACACCATACTGTATAGGTGTATTCTCTGGTTGGTAACATATCAGGGATCCGCCTGCATTACTTTCCTTAAACTGTCTCATTTTAAATTCTGGAACGTCAGGTATCCGAAGGGTAGGAGTATGTCTCTTTAACCTAGTTATTACGCGAGCGTATATAACCGATACTGATCCATTTTTGGTATTTGATGATGCTTTTCCTATACCAACTATTATGGCCTTAGAGCACACCCTGCTGTGTCTATTACGGTTTATGTAACGTGGCAAAGTTATCGTTTTTATTAGCGGACTACCAGATTTAAACGGTACACTCAAATTTCCAACAGCAATATCGTAACTTCTATCATATTTGTACTTCTTATGAGGTACGATATTTTCAAGATAACGTGTTTCAGCATTTTGTGTCTTCGTAGAGTGCGTAGATTTGCCCATATACACACGCAATTTATTTGCTTTGCACAATTTCTTGATTTTATCGTCATCAGCATTGTGGTAAAAACAATGTGCAGCAGTAAGAATACTTTTCCATGTAATAAGAGACGCTCCACAATATGTCTTATTGTCGGAATGCGGCCTTATAAACAATTCAATGTATTAAAGAGAAAAGTAAAACGAACCATTTTAGTTTGTTACCATTTAAGTTGCATTTCCAGTCTGGCAAAAAAAGGAAACTGATCTCGCTTAGCTTTCAGTACTTCTTCTTTAACTTTATCTGGTTTACTATAACCACAATGTAGTAAAGCAAGTAGGCAAGCCAGACGCATTACGCCCATGTTTTCCAATTAAACCTTCTTTTCGAAATTTGACATGAGAATCATTGTCATTGTCATTATGACGACAAATGGACACTTCGATGTTGTAAATGAACACGGCATTGCAATAGAAATGAAATTTTAATCCTTTAATTGAGGGTATCACTCAAACTGTTGGGTATTGTGAATAAACTATTAAAAAAGTTATTCACAAATGTAACAACCACAATAATACAGTTCACATGAGAAGTGACTTTCTAAATTTCATTCCTCTCTAGAGCATTCTCAAATCAGATGTCCATACAAAACAGATCAGCAACTGCAAACATGCACTGATGCGATAGGCAGAGTTTAAAACAGAAAAAACCATCAAGAAGACTATCCCTAACTTGATGATTCCTTTCGAGAAGATAAAACACGAAATTGTTCAATCAATTCAGCTAGAACAGAAAGAAATAACAAACTAACTGTCCCGTATTCCTAATTCTGAGAATGTTCTGTTGAGACTTTTCCAAAAACGATAGTATTTCAAGGTCAATACAACAGATTGCAAGTCCACTCGGCTAGAACGGGGAAAAAATGAAAAAGTGTGATTGTCCCCTTTTTCTAGTTTTCAAGATATTCTGTCGAGAATTTCCCAAAACGTTAGTTTTTGAAGATAAACACAACAAACTGCAATTTTTAAGTAACGAAATAGTTTTAGAATTAGAAAAGGGGACTGTTTTGGCTAAGCAAATTGGGCCTTTTCGAGTTTAAAATTGCTGTGGTGTGCATCTTGAAAAACTAACACTTTTTGGGGACCTTTGACGTAATACTTTCAGACTTTAAAATAAGGGACACTGTCATTTCTCTCCATTCTAACTCGATGAGCTGAGGCATTTCATGTTGAAAATTAAAGTCTGATCTGTTGATTTTGAAAGACTAACGACCCAACAGATTCTCTACAAAATATCGGTAGAATTAAAACTAGGGACAGACTCTGTAATCTTTTTCTATTCTAGCTAAGTGAATTGAGACATTTCGTTTTTAAAATTAGAGCCTTTTTTGTTAAACTTGAAAGACTAACGACTTGAGATATTCTTAACAGAATATCTTCACGTTTACAAATAGGGGACACTTCATTTCTCATCTCTCTTTATTGCAGCTAACGGAATTGGGTCATTTCTTGCTTAGAATTACTATCTGCTGTGTTTACCTTGAAATCTGGGGAATCTTTGACAGAATGTCTTCACAATTAGAAATAGGGGACAGTCGCTTCTATTCTATTTGAACAACTTGAGCCGTTTCGTTACTTATTCCTCAGAAAAAAGTTTTTCAAGATAAACGCAACAGATGGCAATTTTAAGCACGAAATGGCCTCAGTCGCGTATATCTAACATAAAAAAATGACACAATAACTATCCCCTTTTTTAATTCTGAAGATATTTCATCGATTACTTCCCAAGAAAACGTTAGTCTTTTACGACAAACGCAACAGACTACAATTTCAAACCCGAAATGGCTCAGTCCACTCATCTAGGACAGAGAGAAATAACACAACAGTACCTGTCCCCTTTTCTAATTCTGAACATATACTGTTGAAAATTTTCCAAAATGTTAGTTTTTGAAGATACACACAACAAACAGAGTGCAATTTCAAACATAGAATGGCTCAACTCACTTAGCTAGAACAGAGAGAAATGACAGGAGTACGTGTCCCTCTTTTCTGAAGACATCCTCGACTTCTCTCCCAAACAACGTTAGTGTTTCAAGATCAACGCAACAGTTAGAAATAGCTTATTTCAGCCTTCTACAACAGAGAGAAACGATATAATAACTGTTCCCTTTTCTATTTCTGAAGATACCTCGTCGATTATTGCCCAGAGAACGTTAGTTTCTCAAAATGAACATTGTGAAATTCTAAACTCGAGATGGCTGAATTCACTCATCTACAACAGAGACATGAAAGAGTAACTGTCCTCTTTTCTAATTCTGAAGATATTCTCGATTTTTCTCCTAAACAACGTTAGTCTTTCAAGATCAACGTAACAGCTTGAAATTTTAAACCCAAAATAGCTTAATGCAGGCTTCTAGAGAGAAATGACACAGAGTAACTGTCCCCTTTTCTATTTCTGGAGATATAAACGTTAGTCTTGCAAAATGAACACAACATTCTGAAATTCTAAACTCGAGTTAGCTGAATTTAATTATATAGAACAGAAAGAAATGACAATAGTGGCTGTCCCCTTTTATAATTCTGAAGATATTGTGTTGAAGTTTGCGCAAGAACCGTTAGTCTTTCAAAATAAACACAACCGATTGCAATTTAAGAATGAAATGGTCCAATTCAACTAGAACAGAGAAAAATGAAATGTGATTATCCCATATGTCTAATTCTGAAGACATTCTGTCGAGAGTTTTCCAAAACATCAGTCTTTTAAGATTAATATACATATAAATATAATTAATTAATAATAATTTAGAAGAAAAACAACAAATGGACTGTATCATGTGCCCATAGAAGGTAAAGTGATATAAAATGCAAGTTTTGAATTGGAATTGAATTTATACGAAAACAGCATGTTTTCAGGTTATGTTTCGCTAGAGAGAAAATACACAACACAGAAACAATTCAATTTACTTTATCACAAATATTCCATCAATCAATAAATCCATTGCGGCAGATGTTTCAGCGACCACACAAAAATAATATTTCAAGTTTCGCAAAAAGCAGAGAAGGGGTTGACTTTCTCATGGCGGAATATAAAGACTTAATATTTGCAAGCGCTTCTTTTTATTTATGAAAGGGGGTAAAAGAGATCCATCTGGTGCAACAGATGGTGTTTTCAAGCACGATACGACTCGTACAAAAGATGCTCCTTTCGTTTTCGTCTGAAACCGGCGAACACAACGAAACAGCAAGCTTTCCTTTTCATAACAATTTTTACGTTAAGTAAGGTTAGGTTTTTTAGCAAAACAACTTGACGCGAGAGAAAAAACCTGCCGTAAGCATTATTAATAAATATTATCCATCACAAGCATAAACAAAATGCTTCCCTGTTTTAAATAAATTACAATTATTGCAATTCTTTGTTTGTCAGTTGGTTCATAAACAAGTGAGTTGATTGTATTTCGTTTTTTTCTTAGACTATCACATGACGAAAATTGTATCAACTGAAATATATTTTACAATGGCGGCAATTTTAAACAGGAAGTGGGATTATATTTATAAAGTATTTCACGTGTATGTGATGGCGATGTGTTTTTAGATATTGTCCATTTTCCTGTTTGTAATTTAAAAAAAAATAATAATAAATTTTATTTGTTTTAATTACTGTCGTTTTTTAAATTTTACATATATAAAAAACAATAATATCAAAATATGTAAAAACATTTGAAGCTGATTATTTATTTATACATTATTTATAAAATAATCTAAGAATTATAAACTCGTCAAGGAAAGGCAATGAACCATTCCAAGTATAAATAAACAAATAATACTAATTAATTACAGCAATGTATGTATGTTTTATTATTACATATTAGAATTATATTTTCAAGGCCTTGAACTATTGCATTACATTATTGGATTTATGTGTTTTGCTACATCATCGATAAATAAAAAAAACTTCTTTATTATTATTTTACAGGAGATTATTTGTGTTCAGACAAACAAACGTACAAAAAAGCTTTAAAATTAAAATTTTAACATATTCTGCAAACCACCTTACTTTCAATAATAAAGACATATCTCTTGCTTACAAGGAATTCGTGAGGGAAAAATGTTATTGAACGAATAATGAAATTCGTGCTAGAATAATATTATCAAATTACAAATTACGATACTCTGTATACATGGCAAGCATTCGACGGTTTGTTATAGCCGGTAATACCCTCGACACACTGAGAGTTTAATGATCATTAACTCTGAATTGGGAATTTATTTTGGTGTGTGTCACTTCATCATTTTCTTAATGATCATTTAAAACACCATTTATACGAAATGGTGATTGAAATTCCGATGTCGTTTCGAGAAACGCAATCTGCAGTTGTCGGTAAACATCGCCTTCATTTTTGAATTGCGCGGGGTGTGAATACTTATGGCCGCTCACACTCAGCTGATATACGACAACGTTCTGTGAGTTCAACGAGTGACAATATTACAAGGTAATTGAAATTTACTTTTTATATACTATTTTAAAATGCTTTTAATTATAAATAAAAAAACCCATCTGCGCCCATTTAAATTCAAATTAAAAAAAGCGAGGTTAAGTTGTTGTTTATATTTGTCAAAATTATAAGTTGTCGAGCGCCCATGTCACTTCACTGCGCAAACTTACAATTTTAATACTGCTTAGTGTGTGTATCTGCTAGCAATAGAAATGGTAATTTAACTAAATGGTCATTTACTTTAATAACAATTAAACTCTCAGTGTGTCGAGGGTATAAGGTATAAGTCGGTTAAATTAGAAAAAGTTGCCTATTTTGGTGTTTTTGGATTTTTTTTTAATTTATGGCTTATTGGATATGCACTAAAAACGGAAATTCTTTCAAGTTGGATACTTCTGCAACAAATAGGAGTAGGAAAAGAATATGGAAGAATAAGTTTTACACAAAAAAAACTTTGTAAATACTCATTGAGACATTAGAAAGCTGCCAAATGCGGCATAAGTGGAATGTCGAAGCCCTAGCCGTTAGATGGTTGATCGGCCAGGCGCCTTAAATGGGAAGACCAAAGCGCGATCCTTAGCGTTAAAATGGATGTGTTCCATGAGTCACGGTGCCGCAGAAGGCGGCACAATGTGAAAAGGCAAAGTTCGACCGTCACCGCGAAGCGTCGAACAAACTCGAAGAGAAGCTGTACGCTTAAAGATCTTGTGTAAGAATGCATAAAGCGACCTTTAAGCATCGATACGTTTCCCGGGGAAGGTTAAAAGGAAATACATGTGAAACGCGACGTGGTGAAGGAGCTCAAAGAGAAGTTTGGAGATGAGATATGGTCTTTTGTTGGCTGATTAACTGTCGATCCCTTCCCCTAAGATAATTTTAAGATTGTTTCCCTGAAAAAAGTTCATATTGCAGCCGCCGAAATCGACATACAATGAAAGGACAACGCTTTGGCCGTTTGATTATTTATTGGCCGCCCAGCAAGCTGCGTGTAGCACAATCTTTAATGTTAACAATTGTTTTGGTCTATGAAGAGAAAGTGTCACCAAAGGTGACATAATGTAAAAAGACAACCAGAAACGAACTTGTTAAACTGCACAGCACAACCAGTAACCATTAAGTTATCGTTAAGAAGGTTAGAAAAGAAACATGAAACGCGACGGAGCCGCGAAGCGCCCAAGATTTTGGATAGTGGAAAAGTGCAGGGAACAAAGAAGAAAGGCAGACCAGAAATAGTCATTCGTTGTAGATCACAACTTTTAACCGTAGCTACTCTCTCCTAAGATGATTATAGGATTGTTTTCCTCAAGAAGGTTCATATTATAGCCGCCAAAAGCGGCATAAAGTGGAAAGGACACAGTCCCGACCGTTTGCTTGTTCCTTGCCATAGGCAATTTCAACGTGAACGGGAGAACGAAACGCGACCCATAACGTTAAAATTGTTTTGCTCTGCGAAAAGTTACAGTTTCGCCAAAAGTGGCATAATGCGACCTTGTTGGACCCTTAACCGTCGATACTTATCCTCAGAAAGATTAGAGGAAAAACTGCGAAACGGAGTCGCGAAGCTAGAAGAGCAGTTGCACGCCCAAAGATCAGCAATCATTTTGTGTTAAAGAGTGCACAGAGTAACTGTTAACTATCAATATGTCTTCTTGGGAAGCTTAAAAAGAGAGAAACGTGAGACTGGCAGAGTCGGCTCAAGACAACGGAAACTGACATAGAACGCACCATGCACCACCTTGTTTACCACACGAAGACGCCTTAAGAAATTTTGCTGTAGGTGTCAAATATCCTAGCGCTGGTTTGATTTCTGATCTAAAGATTCTGGAACGGCATAATTTTTAACCAATAATCTGTTGGTTATTTGGTGTCTACAAGTGTTTAAAGTAGATTTCCAGCGTTTTCCTCGAAGTTGTTCTTCCCAGATTGTTCAGACATTCAATTACAGTGATGTTCACTTATAACGAATCCGGTTAAAGCGAACTCTTGGTTGTAACGAACCAATTTGAAAGGTACCAGGTGTTAAGTTTTTCTTCATATAACGAACCCGGTTATAACGATCTTTCGGATGAAACGAACCGTTTATCGTATATAAAATTTCAAATATTTCCGGTTATAGCGAACTTTTAAGTATAAAATGCGGGACTTCTCGAAAGTAAAGACGTACTAACACATTCTAGATGCAAACAGCATTCAACAGTCAGTATCATGTCGCCAATCGTTCGGTACGCTTACTTGCGCTGATAATTAGAAAAAAATGGATGATGGTATTTTAAACAAAAAACGAAACTGTTTTACATTAAAAGAGAAATATGAAGTTATAAAACGTTTACAAAGAGGTGAAAAAATAAAGTGAAATATATCCCGAGATGTAAAATGTAAAAAATAAAATAAAAGAGTTAAATCAGACGGTAACGTTTTTTCTTTTGTAACTTATCACTTACAACGAACTTCGGTTATAACGAACCGTTTTTGATGGTCCCTTGGAGTTCGTTATAAGCGGACTTTACTGTATATCTAGACGTACTGTTTGTACCATCAGTGTCACGAACACAACTGAGACTGATATTAAACGTACCACGAATCATCCTATTTATACACGAAGACGCCTTAACAAATTCTGTCATAGGCGTCAAATATCCTAGCACAGGTCGTGGAGACGCGATATGGTAAAGGAGCTCAAAGTAAGGAGCAAATGGCCTTTTGTGGAGGGTACAGTGCAACTATTTCTCTAAAAATCTTAAGAGGGTTGTATTGTAGCCGCCGAAAACGACATTAAAGTTCGATTGTTGGTCACCGAGGGCAGAAACCAAACCACCCTTAACGTTCAAATTGGCTTGTTCTATGAAGAGTTACAATGTCGCCGAAGGCGACAAAACATGTAAAGGTAAACCATTGATACTTTATCTCAATAAGGTTAGAGAAAAGCTCGAAGGAAAGTTGTACGCTCGAAAATAAACAATAATCTTGTGCAAGAGCCTACGAAATTATCGTCAAACATCGTAACGTGTCACTGGAAAGGATCAAAGAAGATAAATGTGAAACGCGACGTGACGGAAAAGCTTGAAGAGAAGTTAAAGTAAACCTTTTAGAAGACACAATGCAATTTTCATGTACAGTAAGTGATAGGGCTAATCACGCAGCTTCATTTCTGATTTATCATTGAATGTTGATAATTTCATTTTTGTGACAAGCTTAATTGGTTTGATTATTGCTGCGATTTTAGCGGTTTCAACACTGAAAAATGCGAAAGTGTCTCGAGCACTTTTTCGGAAAGTTTCGATGCCCTTGATAAACGGGATTCGACAAGGAAAATTTGCTCTGTAAAGGACTATTATCACCACCTCACATCAAATCATTATAAAGATGCTAACTTTGAAAATCTTTTGTTACCGCTAACACCTGCTTATGGTAGGTTAGCCATTGATACCTCGCGTTTATTTCTTATTGGAATTGTCTGTTTTACATTACGGATATCATTTCGTAATGATGACTTTAATTGAAAAGTTTTGCAACTAAAACTGCCAACCATCGAGTTACCTATGTTTAGTGGATGTTAAAAAGCTTGGAAGCTTTTTCACCAAGTTTTGAGTTGACGTGGAGGTTTACCAAAACGACAAGTTAAAGTACTGACAGATTTACTTCAATTACGATAAGATAAATCTTGTGAAACGGTTTCTCCTTTAGTGTTCCAACCTTCGACATTTAAAGCACAATTTTTTTCCATTTCTGCAAAATTAGTTTTCTCAAAGCAAGAAAGCGCGGTGTAAAGTGATGCATACATAAATAACCTCTTTTATACCAAGTTGTCCTACAACTGTTCCATTTAGCGATGTGGAAATATATCGCCCACTTACCATTGTCAGCTATTTACGACACCCTCGCAATTAAGCTGCTGCTTGTCCGGTTTGACAGTTGCAAATCATAACGTTTAATTCTGTGCTATTAATTACTTGGTAATTATGTTATACATTAATACATACACACACACAAGATTTGTTCTTGGAATTTATATTATACAAATTCCACAGTTGTCGAATTGGCTCTGAAAGAGAATAAACAAAGAAAAAGAGAAAAAAAAAGAGAAAATTGATAAGCACGCCCATTATTGCTGTTAATAAAATAACTTTTAAACAAAATTCCATTCTTGGTGGTGGGATAACTTTTATCGATTTTTAACAATGATCGCTATGCACTACTACCTACCGCACATAGTTTTATTATTGTTGCTGCTTAGTATAATAAAAATGAAAATTTTCTTGTATCCAGCCAATAAATAATAACATGGCGATAGTATCTTTTTGCATAGCCAAGCGTTCACTTTTATGTATTTTTATATTTTGTAATAATAATAATATTAATAACAATCAATTGATTTGATCTAAAAATAGTTTTCATTAATTTTTAATTTATTTACTTGAAACATATCCTGCATCTAATCTACCATTGCATTGGTCAGAGTCAACTCAGAATTCCTAACCTCACTTTGAATAAATTTTTAACCTCATTCCTTCCAACAGGTTTACATAAATCCAATGTAATTATTTGACATTTAAATTTGTAAACAACCGAAATTTCCTTAAATAGACTATCACAAATCTAGAAATATACCAAACGGTTTAACTATAAATAGAAATTAATAAATTTTAATTATTGCCAACCATTTTAGATCAGATTAAAGTGGTGTGTAAGTGTGTATATTGTATATGCAGCAATTACTAAACCGAAACCTGAGATTGCAAAAAAAAAGTGTGTATAATTTAACACACAACACAACACAGCCAATCTAAAAATGAGAAAGAGAGACCCACACCTTTTGAAAGAACAGCACAAATTCTATCTCTCGGAATCCGTCCATATAAAGAGCAAACCAATCTCATAGACGGTAAAGCACACAGCATGAAAGTGAAAGGAGGTTGATGTTTAGTATTAGTAGTAGTAGTAGTTCGTTTTCAACATACTATATACAACAATTTTGTTGTGTGGATTTTGAGAACACTTAAACGACAAGAAAATGCGAAACAGATTCTTTCTGTTTTGTTCCATTAAAGGGATGAATAAAGTTGAATCCTTCTAATAACGACTAACTTTCAAGCTTTTCGATTAGTAGAAGTATTTAATAATTAAAACTTGGCTTTTATGACTAAAGTTAAAACAGGATGCTTTAAAACTTAGAAGCTTTTATATTATAAATTATAAGTAGATGATTTCTTTATACGCCTATTAAAATTTAATAATGACTCACTTTAATCGATCGTAACAATAAAAATCCAACTACATATATACACAAAATGAACACCGCCAGTACACTCGACGTTCTTTTCTTATCTTTTTCATTTGATATACACATAAAGAAATATTGAATATTTAATAATTACAAAGGAGAGTAAAAAAAATGAGTCGATCTTAAATTTTTAATTCATTAAGATGGAACGAATCTGATTTCAGATAAAGAAAAACAAACGCGCCATGAAACAACATTTCAGATTGGGAAATTCAATTACAGGCAGCAGCGGTGTGCAATTAAAAAAAAATTGAGGTCAGTTTATTAAAGAATTCGCCATCTTTGATATTAATTTTAAAATTATTACAATTTTCGCTAGGTACTACTAATGTTTCTTTAGTAAATAGCCCAAACTAGTTGATGGGGGTTGGGGAAACCATAAACATTGCGGTGTTGCAAAAATAAAAATAACAAGATGAAAATCGAATCTTTTGCAAATAATAAGTAAACAGAAATAACCTACTCACTCACTATCATTATACAAATAAGTAGGCCGTGAATCACAAAATCTAGTAGAAAAAAACAAAACAGTCAAAACAAAAAAATCAACTTCCTCGCTTTAACTTGTTTTTTTTTGAGTTATCTCAACACTATGTCACAATGACAATATATATTTAAAAATCTGAAAACTAACTTTTATGCACATCGTAATATCTAATAACAAAGGATAAAACCCGGTATTACACGCCAATTTAAGTCGAATTAACATCTTTGCTTGTAAATCATACTAATACTGTCAATCAAGCAAGTAATTGCTTTTTATATCTGCACAATAGCAACAACACAATAATTCATTTCATTTACTAAAAAAACCAAGCTAGCGAATCGATTGCCTTTTATTATTTTTCATAAAACCTCTTTTCTCAAAACATTGTTTATCGTCGATTTTTGTTTGGTATTTCGCTAACGAGTTTACCGTATACTACATAACCAAACTAGGTTTTCTCCAAATTAAAAAAAAACAAATCGTTTTAGAAAACGTCTGAAAAATTTTCCTACACAAAGAATGTTAAGTAACATAAGCATAACATACAGACACACATTGTATAGTCAGACAAATAATTATTGATATCACGTTTAATATCCAATTATGAATGGTCTGCTGTTCAACGCTGAAAACCGTGGATGGAATCCAAGAACGTGAATTGCACAATTTCAGATGCCATTTAAATGCAAATAATTAAAATCTGTGCAATTACTTAGCATGCAAAACAACTCCATCACTTATTAAACCGGCTGTAAAAACTTTCAATAAAGACTTTTAACAACTTGCAGATGGATTCTCTTCTGTTATTTAAATGGCAACATTAATTCTTAAATCCTGTACCATGAAAAACCTTTAATTTTTAAATAAAAACATCACCTAACCTCACTTTTAATTTACAATTTGCTTTTACAATCAAGATATAACCTCAAATTTCAATTTCATGTAGTATAATTTCAACTTACTTTGATATCACTAACCTCACTTATTTTAATCTGTCATTCTCCGCTTTTGTTTTATTCTTGACAGTTGTTACCATAGTTTCACTTCCGAAGATTAGCTTTGAAGTTTCTAACCTAACTTTTTTTAAATTATTTTCTTCAATCTTCAATAAAACAGAATTAAATCAAGTTAATTCACATAAAGTCTGGTTTTGCAGATGAATTCTCTCCTGTTATTGGCAAAACTAATTCTTAAATCGTATACCAAAAAAAAAAAAAAACGTTTTTGAATTAAAACATCTCACCTAACATCGCTTTTAATTTAAAATTTGCTTTTATAATCAAGATAAATCTAGAAATTAACATTATTTAAAGCCTCCCCATGAAACTATAAAGAAATCTAAAAAATAACCTCTTTTCAGAATTCCACCTATAATTTTAACACTTAACAACCTCCTGTAGCTTTAGTTGCATCGAAAAATATTTTTTTTTACAAAAATCAAAATTAAAATCTAATCTAAAACTTAAAATGCTGTGAAACGATTTTAAACCTATGTTGATAATAGTACTAACCTCACTTTATTTTAATGTCATTTTACACTCTTCTTGTGTGACATACCTGTCTCTTTCTTATTCATTACAAACAATATTTTTCATCCTATATTAATCTTTAGGTTATTTGAAGCATCTAACCTAACTTTGTTAATTATTTTCTACAACCTTCAGTAAATCAGAATACGAGCAGAATTAAGAAAAATAATTCACATAATATATGACCTATAACCTCACTTTTAATTTACAATTTGCTTTTATAAGCATGGATGTGAATTTAGGAATAATAAACATTATTCACAGTCTCTTCTTGAAAACGTTTAATGAAGAAATCTAGCTTGGCCTTTTGTCATATTAAAATAGATAACCTCACTTTTCAGAACTGCCCTTAATTTTACTTAATATCTTTATGTATCGAAAAATACTGTTTCTACAAAAATCAAAATTAAACCTAATCTCAGAACTTCAATCATAGTAAAATTATTTAAACTTATTTTGATATTTCTAACCTCACTTATTTTTAATCTGTCAGTTTACGTTTTTTGTTGGTTATTGGTAGCCGTTACCATAGTAAAAAAAACAATCGAGTAATCTGTGCAATATTAACCTTTAGGTTGGTATTAATCGTAACCAAACGAATTTCTGTTGACACTTCACAGTTTGAATATTTAAATTAGAATTGTTTTGATTTTTTATTTGTCCTATCTCTAATTATATAAATTTAAATAATTATTTCGAAATAAAAAAATCAAAAAAAAATTAATTTTAATATTCTTGTCCAATTCCAACTTGACAGTTCTACATTTTAGGTTATATTATGTCATGCACCTTGGGAGTACAATCTGTCTCTTTCTTATCAATTATAAACCTTATTTTTCCATTTCTATTACTTATGACATCTTTTATACTTGGACAAGACTAGGCGGCTTTTCATTAATCACCTAATAGGAGGGTAGCAAGGAGGGGGTCAAAGTTGGAAATTTTGCACTTTTTAAAAACGAAAAACCACAATAACTTGAGAACGGGTGGGCCGATATCCTGATCAAACCTGGAGAGTAAATAGCGGTGAAAATGGACAAAATCGACTGGGACCTTATGGGTAGGCTTAGCGATCTGGGACCAAAGGCCCTGTTATGTAGAGCTCCCAAATAATGTGTCTTCGTCAATTTTAAATTTGGGTCGGTAGGAGACGGCATTCAGTACCCCGATTGAGTGTCTTCACCTGCGTCAGCAGCCGCTTAAACTGATTTCCTACTTCCTACAGGTCGAACCAAAGAGGGCTCCTAGTTCAGAAACTATAAGGGTAACGGGGGAGCAGGATAGGAGAGAAAGTTTGGTGAAAACCCAAGAAACCCCGAAGTTTTCCGTAAACTCGTTCGGAAAATTTGCGAATTTTGCAACACCCATTAAAACCGCCCGGGTGGCCTGATCAACATAATATTCAAGATCTGTGTTCTGTGAGTACTTATCTACCCAATTCGATTCGGTTAACTTCGTACTTTTTTCTCCACAGCATGCCAAAATGCCTACTTGAACAATTCGTAACTCGGTTGATTATGGTCCGATCGACCTGAGATTTTTTCTAAATTAAAGAAAATTATCAGGGTAAAAAACTTAAGTGGATACCTGTAGCGTTCCACCGTTTTTTTTGGGGGGGGGGGGGGAGGTTTGATTAGAAGAAAATGACGCGATTTGTCTTCTTTTGAACCTTTTTGGGGCAGTTATTCGAGTTCCTAGGGAAACGTAGTTGTAACATTTTGATGTGCCGCGGAATGGGGAGCAAGAAATATCCATGCACTTTTATCCCACAAGGTCATCTTCTAGGTCGAAAACTCAAAAAAACTGAAAGGGGATATTTCTCGACATCAAATATTTTATACTTATTTTGAGCGCTGTCCCAACAGTTATTGCAGATATAGCACGTGTGCAAGGAGCAATTTTTAATTAAAGTGCTGTATTAATTAACAAATTAAAATGATTAAAGATTAATTAATAAAGAATGAAAATATGGTTTGTAATGAATAAGAGACAGATAGTACTTCCAGGGACGACACGTTTTGACAATTTAGATCTGACAGATTACAGTTTCAGCATTCTTCTTCTTCAAAGTTTCAATGTTACGCCCTATACAACTTATAGGTATCTTTTAATTTATGAATGTAAACACATATTACAGTTCGATCGATTTTAAAAAAATGAGAATTCTAAATTCAAAAACGGCTTTTAAACATTTTAAACTCACTCTTTTTATTTTGTTTCTGCTGTACCCATTTTAATTTTCATTACTATTTGGAATACCATTTCATCAAAGATTTAATAAATATTTCTGAAGACAGAATTCAATAAATAATATGACATAACCTCAAAAATTTCAAAAAATTTATCAAGACTGTATAAAGCCCAATAAAAACCAAAGAATTCAAATGATTAATATTATGTTATTGGTATTTAATATTCTAATCTTACCTTCTTCCTATATACAAGTTTTATTTACAAACCAGGAAGCTAATAGTGAACATAACCTACAGAAAGTATTTAATACGTTCGCGTATTGAAACAAAATATTTTGACGATTTGTTGAAATAAACAACGATATTTAATAAATTATTACACAGCAATTTATTTTCCATTCCATTTTGCTTATCTAGCAAATTTTTCAATCAGATAATAAACAAAATTCTTAATTTCTTTAAATTGTTTTTCCTGATTCGTTGATTCAAAACAAATTGTTCTCCGCTATTGGCGTATCGCGAAAAACAAAATTAATTCTACATTATTATTGGTTAATTTAAATAAGTGCAACACTCGCGTTAGAACCAAATTGAAAAAGAAAATTTTTTTAAAGGAAATTTTCAAATTATAACTTCAGGGACATATTTCATCGTCATTTAAATGAAGCCTAATAACAATGAGAAATTGCTCTTTTAGGCAAAACAATGTAATATCGTTAAAACTTTCATTCTGTTTGCTTACTTAAAACTTGGGAGAAAAATCCAAGCGAAAATTACAAAACACGGCGATTTTCTAGCCTCACTTTTACAATAATCGGGTGAACTTTTCTAAAGAACTATGTCAGCCCGAAACCATTATTAATTCGACATTAAAATACCACACAGTATCACAGAAAGCAATTTCTCTCCTACATGCACACTATTATTATTCAGTAAAATTGTAATTTCCTGACGTATCAACTTTAAAATTCATTCTTTTTCAACATTTAACGTTAATATCATAAAAAACCGCTGGCTTTTTAAATTTCCTTCTAAGTAAGTCCCATAAAAACAATTATTTCTCAACTTTTTGATGCTAAGAAAGTTAAATGTCGCCTACGTGGATGGATAATAATGGGCAAGCCGCTGTAATATTGCTTTAAAATGGCAGAGAAAATTCCTTTATGTTGATATATTTGGAAATGAGGTGGTCAGAATTTAGATGTAAGTAACTAACTAGAGGAGAAGAGTCGAACATTTCATATCATTATTATCATCTATTATTGTCGTTTGTTAAAAAGACGAAAAAAACACATTCAGCACGATTTTAAATATCAACAGCTCGATTATATTCCTCTAACATATTCATTACGGCAAACGGGCAAGACACATTGTGTGTTGTTATATTCACACAGAGAGGATTGAGCAAGCCCAAGTTGTAACGAAATCCATCCACTTAACATTTGCAAACGCGTATTTAACCCAATGCGCTTGTGCCACAAACGCGCAGATTATGAAATTGACAGGATTTCCGAATGTGACCCAAATTCGGGCGCCATGAAGTTTTTAGTTTTTAGTACACCACACACAGAATGATATTAATATAAGCGGGCAAAATGAACGTAAATTAAATTTGATTTACTCTTCAAATATTGCGGAATGTAAAAATGAAAACGAATTTGTAATAATATTAGAAATTTGAGGTTATAAAATAAGATCCCGTCAGATTTTTATTATTACGATCGGTTGACAACTGTCATAACCTTAAAATATCATTCTTTGACACTTTATATGGCCATCCCTGATTTAAAATAGTTTTATGACCGTATTGTAAAAGAGCATCGAGCAGTAAATCTTTTCAAATAACCGTAGATTTCAACACGGTAAAAGTAACCAATAAAATATAAAAAGTTTCTTTTTTTTACTTCTAGGCTTTCACAGACATTTTTTTATTTCTGAACGTTTTTAAATTTGCTCCAATAACGGTAAGAAAAGATAAAAGAAGGAAATGTACATTTAGAAAGATTAGAATTAGACAAAAAAAGACCAAAGAGAATTTAAAAACCACCTGGATAATAAACCGTTAGTTATCGTCCTTGCTGTATGCATAGTATGTGCTTTATTATTGTGTTTTAAATATACATAAATTTTCTATGAGACGATAAAAACAAAAACATCGACCGGGCATTATTTTACTGAATACATTTTAATATTAAAACTTAACGGAAACGAATTTACATTGCTAGAAGTATTAAGATTAGGGTGAAGGAAGGGAGTTAGCCTATTCATGTCAGTTAAACAGTTCATTTGGTTTTGATAGAAAGATACTCAATTGTCCATCGGATACAAATGCTATAAGTACTAATTTTAGTCCCTCGAGTCATACAAGTTGAGAACAGCAGATCTGATTAAGATTTGTTTTGATAATCTAGTTGTTAATAAAAATCAAAATAAACGATTATCGCATAATATTCAACTGTTTCCGACCTACTACTACTTCCAATACTCATAAAAGCTATATTTGCTTTACTTATCAACTATTATTATTACGTAAAACACGAACGCATAACCTACATTTTTAAATTTAGACATACTGAATGCAGATAGGCACAAGAAAAAAAATGTGTTATCATTAATACCTTTCTCTCCGGTTAAGGGAAGATACCACAAAAATGACAAAGAAATTTCAATTTGTCGGTTATACGTTGTTATCGTTTGCGGTGTGGCTTTTTGATAAGAGGAGCACCATGTAATTTAATATTTTTATCGTGTTAAATATTCATCTTCCTACTTGATGCTTCTGGTGAGTACAACTCACACAAAATAATTTGGATAAATTTAACTAAAATACGCATCAAAGCATGCTGAGAAAAATAGAATATTAATACTGTTGTTGTAACCTACGTTCTACTATTAAATAAACAGAACAGGTAAACGAACGTAGTACATTTTTTACAAATAGAAAAAAAAAACAAATGAAAAAATAATTCACTCCCACTACTTCTATGATCTGCTGCTTCAATCAAACCGGCATTTTTTCCTCTTGTATTTTATTATTATTATTGCTTCCTGATGTATTTTTAGATTATTTCGTGAAACCAACGCATTTTCTAAAAGTCGCGTGGTGGAAGCTCAAAATATTTACAGTTTGCACATTTAAACTAAATTGGCACACGATAATTTTCTTATATTGAGAAAAGAAACTAAAACAAACACGTGTTCCATCAACTTTAAACATACTGGAAATTTTTCGACAGTGATTAAATTGAGGAAATATAATTTATGCAATTTTAACAAAATATTGTATAACATCAATTATTTCTAATTGGGACACTTGCAGTAATAAATAATTAAAAATGAGTGGCTCGATTCTCTAGCAAAAACCCCATCAATTTGAATATTTAAAAAAGTGAGGTTAGCTCTATGAAATGCTTATTTACAGAAGATGAGTACAATTTTGATACTTAACTAATATAAAATTATCTGCAAGAAACAACCAAGTTCCATTTTTTTTACAATCTCACTTTGTAATTAAATAAATCAAAAGTGAGGTTATTGAGTCAAGCTGATCAAAGATATATTAAAAAATCTACTTATCGAGGAAAAGTCAATTCATCTGCTTTATTAGAATAAATAAAGTTAGGTTAACTCATGGTAAAATTAGAATAATTTTACAATATCTAAAGTGAGGTTAGAACACCAAATCTTCACTGGTATAAACATCAAGTACAAATATTATTTTGAAATAACTTAAAACCATCAAGTCTCTCTTTAAAATCAATTTTACTTAAGCTATTTATTAGACGAATGAGCTTGTTCGATCATTTTTCAACATAAAGATTGAAGTTATCATGCATAACAGATCGTCTTAAATATAAGTCTTTAATAGATGTTTCTTTAAAAGGAAGTCATTAGAAATCAAAACCCAAATTGTACCTCAATACATTTAATTTGATTTAAACTAGTAAAAAGTTGACATTATATCATCAAACAAAAAAGACTTAGAAACCCTTCAAATTCAACCAAATACTTCTAGGTATGTTTTAGATCTAAAATAACTACATATTCCTTACAAACCAACTATTAATTAGTAATCGATGAATTGGGTTCTCCATTTTCACAAATAATACAATTTTTAAGAAAATAGTTAAAACTTCTGAAGTTTTTTCGAAGTATAAAAAAATACATGCGAGCAAGCATTCACCTCTTCAATCGAATAAATCTCTTATTATTTATTACTTTAAATTAGTAAGTTTGAATTTTATAACTTTTTCTCTTCCATCGATTATTTTATATTAAAATAAAATCAGCAGGTTTCGCAGGTTTTTCATGTAAGTTTCTGCTCGAGTTCTTTGTCCCACAAGCAACAAGTATACACACATAAATAGTTTGAAGGTCATTTTTTTTCCTTTCCATCGGTCGTCGTCTAAAAACCAGAATCATTGTGAATTTCAGGTTTATTGTCCATTAAACAAAAAAATTTAAACAATGAAATTGTTTAAAACAAAGTTTAATTGGATATGCTAGGTCGAAATGAGAATAATAACCAAATAAGACTAAAATTTGTTATTTTTCTGCGAAATGTATGTATCGTCAAAGGAATTTTTAATAAATTAACCTCAATGATTTATATGAATAAAAACATGAACAATTATTAGGTCATATGAGAGGTTAAGCATGGCATTAATAATGTTTTTATAATTCTTATAAAGAATCTTCTTCATTTTAACAATGTGAAATTAGGATTATTCGTTTTTTAAACTCGATTCCATTTCATTACTGATATTATTTAACCTCACTTCAGTTGATCGGATAGATCTAACCTTACATTTAAATAATGAGATTTAATTCAATAAAAACGGCTCAAATTGCACGATTTAAATTGTCTCTTAACATTTTGTTCTTTTTATTTAAAATTACACAACTAAGATGTCAAGTTTCTTTTAATGAATTTGCATCGTAAAGGCTAGATGGAGACGAGCACAGATATTTTGTAAATAAAAGATGATTCTTATATTTTTAACTGTGTCGGATAAACCAATGATTAGCAACTAAAATATTACAGTACTAATTTAGTAAATATCTTCGTTAAATTATTTTTTAGCTATTCTAGGTATTTATCAATCAGAATTAATTAGTAAAAATTCTACATCAAATTGTCATTAACGCTACAGGAAAATTACATTTGAATTTGTTACGATTTAAGTTTTTTCGAATTTGTCATAATACTGCCTCATGGTTTGTGTGTAACCGTTTTAATGAGAAAAGTGGAAACTAGTTTGAATTTAGTTTAATTTATGTAAAAATTAATAAGAATTTATGATTCAGTTAATGTTTCCATATAAAGAAATTAGATTGGAAACTTATTAGAATTGATTAGTATACAATCAGATTCACTTCTGAACTGAACTAGGCTTAAAAGTTCATCGTTTGAAATTTATAAAAAATGTGATATTTACCACAAATGTTCAAAAGAAGACGATTATAGTTTAAATGTTTATTTAGTTCCTATAATATATAGGTGGTGTGTCTGATTCATATTAATTTTGCATAATGAGAGTCGCACTGGTTAGTTGTGGCTATTTCTGTTGAGATTAGATAAATGAAATAATAATTAGGTTATATTTTGGTATTATCAATAACAGTTTTGACCCATTTAAATTGTTTACAAACATATGCTTCACTATTAGTTTTATTAAAACCATCAATTCTTCAAGTTTTCAAGTGAATTAAAACTTAAATCTTGGTAATAATTATTAAATCTTTTTTCATGCTACGTAAATGCTATAAATTAGTAAACTAGTTAATTTTATTTCTTATGATTTTCACAGATCTTGTTCTAACAAATAGTCAAGTTTTGTTGCAAGCGATGACAAGAATTATCATAAAAAAAGTCTTAAAAAGTGAAAACTTGTAGGTTATGAGAATACAGGCTTGTCAAACATCTGTCAATTTAGGTTTTTTTTTGTTTCACTTGAGTAAAATTCAACTATCCATGGAAACAAAATTTTGAATTACACACAAAATGGGTTATGGCTTAATGTCATTTTGATTAATTTACAGGTTAGAATTTTAAAATTTCTTCAATTAAATCATCAGCAGGTTTCTAAACACTATTTACTCAGAAATTTACTATTTTCTTACAAAATGAAGCATTTTATTATCGATTATCAAATTATAATTGTTAAGTTAATTATTATATTTTCAACCAAATCACTTCTACAAAATTTAAGATACATAGACATTGTTGTAATTCAGTTGATGACATCTCATCTAATTTAATAAGTTTCATTATAAAGATTTCAAATTAAAAAATTTTAAAGTTATATGATCTTTCTTGTCGAGCACTCATCAGTGTGAAGATTTGTTTACTGCCGATGCAAAATAGGTTATTTTAATCTTATCGGTGACATTTTGATTTGTTTGATAATTTCTGTTTTTCTATTATTATTCTAAGTTTACCATTTCCTGCTGTTTTTCCTACCTAGGTTTACTAAGAATTATGACAGGGAGAAAAAAGTCCCGAATAGTTTGAGACTTTGATAGAAAAAAGAACAATTTTGTGGAACACATAAAACTAATATTTACTAATTTTTAAGCAATCAGAATATCCATATTACAAGTACAAGAAATTCTTAATTTTTTTAAATTAATCATTTCACCTGTGTTTTTTCACAAGACAAGAACTTACTGAAACATCACAATTCTATTATAGATTAAAGATATTAAGAGAAATGAAAACTTGTTATCATCATTGAAAATGAAATCGAGATTACCTGAACGTTATGGGTCATAAAAGTTGCAATCGAGTTTCTGTAGATATTAAATTAGTTAGGTTATGTTTGAGTCATTATTGTCAGTCAGTTATGTTTTAATTTAATATAAACATTGCACTAAAGCACACGTGGAGACATTAATTCCACTTTACTCTTTCATTCTTTCTAAACTGAACTGCATAGATTCTCAATTAAAATAATTTTAAGTTAGATTCTCATAATTTTGTTACTGCCCACTAAACAAGCTTGTTGCAGTAATTCTTAATTTATTAAGTTGGCAAATAAAACAAAAAACATCTAATGGTATCTCTTTTTTTTTTCTTTAAAAAAGCCAACTATTATCTACGCTTATGTCTAATAAGTAATACAGAAATTTATACATTTTAATGGTTTTTCCTATACATTTGGCCTTGCACGTTTCAGCGACTGCACTTAACTAACCACAGTTGACCTAATTTCTAAGTTGACTTGTTTTTGTTTTTATCTTAAAACAGTTTTTAATCTTATAACTGTTTTATGTGCTGGACGTATTTTTTGTTATTACTATTTGTTGATTAGCTGATTTATTAATATTCTTACAGTTTCTGTGACACAGAGATACACACCATCAACCAAAATTCTCATCTAGTATAGCAACGCAGACCTCGCCCTTTTTTATGTGACATATACCATACAACAGACATACAATTACATTTTATGCATGCATTATTTGCTACAAATATATATAATGACTGTCGACTGTAAATGTAATAAATAATACGCGAATGAATGGGAATTGCAGCAGCAGAAATTTTCAGGGCACGATCTTTGCATTACTTAACCCATACCAAACTTGTAAAATTACGCAAGTTTCGGTGTTGTGTGTCAATAATTATTATTATATTTGTGTTGCACACATGTGTTCCGTGCTCGATTGTCTGTTTTTTCTGATACACTAAAATATAATAATCGAGACACGTTGAGGTTTTTTGAAAAGAGATAATTAGGCAAAAAGAAAAAAAAAATTGGACTCACCTTCTAATTTCATGCCGACCTCCAGGCACTTTTGGAAACGACAATATGGACATCTTTTCCGTTGGGTTTTATCAATGTGACAGCTCCTTTCGGCCACACACGTGTACACCTTCTTATTCTGTACGGTCCGCTTGAAGAAACCCTTGCAAGATTCACACGTGAGCAGACCGTAATGGTAACCCGACACTTTATCCCCGCACACGGGACACAACTCCTCGATTCCGTCCTTTGTGTCGGGCAGATCTCCCTGCGTCACCGAATGGGGGGGGAAGCGTGTATCCATGGCCGATGTCCATGCCGGCCAGCGAGCCTCCTCCTGGAGAAAACAAGTAGGATGTGTCCAAATTACTCATGTTATATGGTAAATTTTGGTGTTGGTGATGCTGCTGTTGCTGCTGCATCGCCATGCCCTGCTGGCAGCTACTATTGTACGAACCCCCTAGAGGAGGCGATCCGTATAATGGGGGCGGCATAGGGCTAGAGGCTTGGGCGGCCGTGGCGGCCGGAGAGCCACCGGGGCTCATGTTAAAGGGGTTTAATGACAGCAACGTGGAATGTTGTTCCATTTCCAATAGCATTTCATTCGGACAGTTCACGTTGTTAAAGTCATTACCAGTTTAATTACTGTTTCGAATCGTCCGCAGAGATGAAATGCAGGTACATTTTGTCGACTCTTAAACCTAGGATGAAAAAGTGAACGAAGAGAATTTTTATTAAAAGTAAGTGCTAGCACGACACAACAACAGCGCAAAGCGTCATTCTTTTTATTCTATTTAATTCTAAGACAGAGGTACACCACTGACAAGACAGAGCACAACACGTGATCAACACGACGATGACGAACGGGGTGTTGAATATGTAATATGTATATCCAGGGTAAATGTGTAAACAAGTAATCCAAATAAGCGAAGGGTAATCCAAAAACAAAGCCACAGAATAATAAAAACACACACGCACACACAAGAATAAAAAAGCACGTACGATACGTGCACCTCTGCGAGCGCGAAGACCACGAAACCGACTGACCAGTGGTGAGCTTCCACAGCGGGCTGTAGCGGCAAACCCCCTTCCGACAGCAGCCGTGCGGACAGTACGGGGGTACAATTGAAAATGATTAGGAGTCCATGTAATAAGTGAAAGTGACTCGGGACTGGTGACCCACTTTCCCATGAACCAGGTCTATGTTAGTGCTGTTGTGAAGTCATACATACACACTTACAACATCGCACACACTATCTGGGCAGGCGTTGGAGGGGCACCTGGTGGGGCCGAGTGGGGATAACCTACTAACCCAGATGAGGACAGCGCATCGCGTGTGGACGCGCGCAGGGCAGGAGTCCTTTACCTGCCACAACCCTTGCAGACGCGATTCGCATCCCGAAGGAATACGACCTAATAAGATCTACCCTAATCTGGTTTTCCCTCTTTCTTGTTTTTTTTGTATATTCATTTCGCGGTCGCTTTTTTCCCTCAACACATGATTGTCTGCCGGGTCGGTTTTCGCATTGCATCGACAGGTGCGCTCATTCAGTTTTTCGAATCGGAACTAGGTCTTTTATTAAAATGTAAACACATAATTGTAATTTGAAAATGTCAAGGCTGTTTTTATATATCTTTCAAATTTTCATACAGTTCTACGATTACAAAATAGAATTTATTGATAATTCTGAATTAATTTTAAAAAACTCGAAACTCTGATCGAGAACAACGCATTTTTTTAAAGAAAGCCAAGAAAACCAAAAAAATAAGAAATCTATAACGATTTCAATTTTTATTTTTTCTTATTTAAAAGACAAATGAAAAAAAAACAGAACAATTTCCACATCAAGTTACTATTAATTAATTTCAATTAATTTTGATTTTAAACATTTATTAAATGCAATGGTAGGAAAAAAATCAAAGCTTCCCAGCTTCCTTTTTTTACAGTTAGAAACTTCAAGAAATAAATATAAGGGGATTGGGTTTGGATTGGGGCTTTTTGTCCTTTTCCCTTTCCGTTTTCATTCTTTTGATATTCCAGTAGAATGAATAAGGATTTATTCAGATAATCACCTGGAGTACCCTTTTCTGGATTACCTAATGAAACATAATTTCAGAAAACAAGATACGCCGAATAAAAAATGAAAAGTGAAATAAACAGACATTTACGTTTACAAAAGGCTTTTAGGCTGTTTATGTTCCATTTTTAAATTCGATGACTGAGTTCTGATACTTTTTACCGAAACTTGTATAGATTATAGGTATATGAAGGATTTTGAATATCTCGCTGTGTTTTGCCAAATAGGCATGTTGTCACCACTTGTCATGGTACCACTGATTTGATTTTTACTTTCTTCGAAATATTATTGCTGTGTTGTTTACTGACATTGATGGCAGGTCGTTTAGATATATCGTCTTTTTTCAAATTCCAATGTTGTGTCTTATCTATGATAGTACCACTAATTTGGTTTTTAATTTTTCTTAAATGTTTCACTGCATGGTTGCAATGTTGACTATCATCCCTGTCAACTAAGGCCACAGGTCTTTCAGAAACAGCCAAACATGTCTGTTATTATCTTTTGCCAACTTCAAATGTTGTCCCCTTGTTGTCATGGTACCACTAATTAGGTTCTTTTTTTTCTAAATAATGTTTCACGCATGGTTGTATTGGTGACTATCAGCACTGTCAACCAAAAGCCATAAGTCGTTCAGAAACAGCCAAACAAGTCTAGCTGTCATGGTACCACTGCATGGTTTTTAATTTTTTCTTCAGCACTGTCAACTAAAGCCATAGGTCTTTCAGAAACAGCCAAACACGCTTATATAGTCTTTTGACAGCTTCACTGATTTGGTTCTAGATCAAGTTTCACGCATTGTTGCATTGCTTGCTAACGTTACTATCAGCTGGTACCACAGATCTTTTGAGCATTACCAAATATATCCTTATCATCTTCGTTTATCTCTGGAAGATCGTCTGCGTCACCCATAGTACCATTCGGGAATTGTTTCGTTTCTTCTAAAAATTCTTCCTTTGCAGTACTGTCATTGTTTCCTAACATTTCTATCAGCTAGTGCTATACATCTTTTGGGCTTTCCAAATACACCTTTAAAATCATCATCATTTCCCTCTCCAACATCGTCTGTCACCCATAGTTACATTCGGAAGTTTTTCGTTTCTTCTAAAAATTCTTGTTTGCAGTACCGGCATTGCATACTAACATCTCAATCGACTGGTACTATATATCTTTTGACATTTCCAAATATATCTTTATCATAATCGTTTCCCTCTCCAAGATTATCTTTCTCTTCGTTTCTTCTAAAAATTCTTCCTTTACAGCACTGACGTTATTTAGTAGCGTCTCTATTAGTTGGACCAACAGCTGTTTTATGGTCATCTTCAAGTACATCCTTATCATTATTGTTTCGCCCTCCACGATTGTCTCTGTCACCCATAATTACATTCGGAAATGTCTTCGTTTCTTCTAAAAAATTATTCCTTTACAGTATTGACTTTGCTTATTCACGTTTCTATTAGCTGGAACTACATCTCTCTTGGGCACTTCCAAATAGATCCTTATCATCGTTGTTTTGTTCTCCAAGATCGTCTCTGTGATCCATAGATATATTCGGAAAAATCTTCGTTTCTTCCAAAAATTCTTTCTTTACAGTACTGACGTTGGTTAGTATAACATCTCTGTCAGCTGGAACCAGACATTGGAAAGTTACTTTAAAAAAGTAATTAGTTACAATTACAGTTACCTTATCAAAAAATGTAATTAGTAACAATTACAGTTACTTGATTTTAAAAAGTAACTAGTTACCATTACAGTTCCTGCAAATATGTAACTAAGTTACTTTACCGTTACTGTCAGTTACTTTGATTCTATAAAGAAAAAAAAGAAAAACTTTTTAAAACCCATCAAAATTCAAGGTGATTCTAATTAAGTTTTCTTTGTATAAGCTTACTGTACAACTCTTAGAATTACACAATATGAAAATATGTATTTTCTGAACATCATCAAAACTAAATTTGAAAATCGATTATTCGAGTAACGCAAAAGTAACGACCTGAAGTCGTTACCGTTACACGCTTTTTGTAATTAGTTACAATTACTTTACTGCGTCTTTATAAAGTAACGCGTTACCTTTAGCATTACTGAAAAATGTAATTAATTACAAGTAACGCGTTACTTTCAATGTCTGGCTGGAACTACACCTTTTCTTTTCCGAACATATTCTCATTATCATTATTCTGCTCTCCAAGGTCATTTTTGTCACCCATAGTTACATTGGGAGATTTCTTCGTTTCTTCTAAAAATTCTTCCTTTATAGTACTGATGTTGTTTAGTAGCGTTTTTATCAGCTGGAACTACACTTCTTTTGGGCATTTCCAAATACATCCGTATCAAGGTTGTTTCACTCTCCACGATCGTCTCTGTCACCTACAGTACCATTCAGAGATTTCTTCGTTTCTTCTAAAAATTCTTCTTTTAAGGTTTTGACTTTGCTTAGCAGCGTCGTAATCAGCTGGAACTACACTTCTTTTGGGCATTTCCAAATACATCTGTATCAAGTTTGTTTCACTCTCCACGATCGTCTCTGTCACCTACAGTACCATTCGGAGATTTCTTCCTTTCTTCTAGAAATTCTTCCTTTAAGGTTCTAACTTCGCTTAGCAGCGTCTCTATCAGCTGAAACTACACTTCTTTTGGGCATTTCCAAATACATCCATATCAAGGTTGTTTCGCTCTCCCCGATCGTCTCTGTCACCTACAGTACCATTCGGATATTTTTTCGTATCTTATAAAAATTCTTCCTTCAAGGTTCTGACTTTGCTTAGTAACGTTTCTGTATTAGCTGAAACTACACTCCTTTTGGGCATTTCCAAATACATCCATATCAAGGTTGTTTCGCTCTGCACAATCGTCTCTGTCACCTACAGTACCATTCGGAGATTTCTTCGTTTCTTATAAAAATTCTTCCTTCAAGGTACTGACTTTGCTTAGTAACGTTTCTGTATTAGCTGAAACTACACTCCTTTTGGGCATTTCCAAATACATCCATATCAAGGTTGTTTCGCTTTCCACGACGGTCTCTGTCACCTATAATACCATTCGCGAATTTCTTCGTTTTTCTCGAGAAATTCTTTCTTGATAATACGAGCATTGTCTGTATCAGCTGTTACCATACATTTTTCAAACACATATATTTGATCGAACATAATTTTCCACACCATCTATCTCTTAATGTACTGGTTTAGATTCTTTCCAAAAGTATTCTTTCCATATACCTGCATGGTTGACTATCGTTACTTCGAAAAAGCAGGATACTTCTTTCAAAGAGGTGCATTAAAAGTCATTTACATTATTGTAGTACATTAGTTGCGAAACCTGCATCATAACAAAATGTTTTAACGGAAGTGCAACAATAAATCAAATTCCGGAACGTCTGCAAAAATTCAGACTACTATAAATAAAATTGCACTTCGAAGCAATAAAAATCCTCTAGTATCATCGCAACACACGACCGTATAGTTATACAGAAATGAAAGTTTTCGAGGTTTTTGACATTTTACGACTTAAAAACGTTTTTGGATGTGATCATAAAATACTGGGTAGTGTTGTATTATATATAGAAAGTTGGCTACTAAATATTATAGTTTTACATTTCTATAGTATTTATTACGCACACAAGTTTTACAACATGGTCGAGGAGGAGGAGAGGAACTTCACAAAATTGTAGAATACAGAAGCCAACACTATACTATACGTAGTCGCATCTGTGAGGGGCATAAATTTTATTATGGGGCAATTGGATGATATCTCCTTTTTGTCATCCTTTGCAATAAAACTACAAGAAGAGAGAAAACGGAAGGTAAAAATGGTCTAGTACAGTTATTTGAATCAGAGCCTAAAGTTATTTCGAGAGAAAAATTTATCAAAACATTCAAAACGAGGTAGTGGAAAGTATCAAGAGAAAATAATGTTTTCATTCTCAAATATAAAAACTTAACCTTGCACATCCTAATTTTTGAATATCAAACATTTTCATGAATGAATTTATTCATGATAAAAAAGCAAAATCGATATTCCAACTATATTACTACTCATGTCAAATGGAAGTGAAAATACTTGAAAACGTTTTGTGCAACGTCGTAATATCTCTCTATAAGACTCGGTTTATCTTCTGTCGAACGTTTAAAATGGGTCAAACAAATCTAGTGCTACCAGTAAGAAATTGGGTCACCCAGTTCTCGTTGCCAACACATGGGAATTATGCTTTTAAAACATTGCAAGCTAACTTAAAACAAATTGCTTGTTGTTTGTTAACTCTTTCGGTTTTTTCTCAAGAAATGAAAAAACATAAAAGCACTACTTACACTACTATTTGCTTTTAATAAACGACAGATGATCGCTTTGAATGGGTGTTTATTAGAAAAAAGAAATTGCAAAACATCTGTGAGCAATCGAGATGAGTTTTACGGATTATATTTTTGCAAGCTTCAATATTGAAAAATAGACATGTAACAAAATAAAAAAAGAGAGTGCACAGACTACAAAATAACCTTTTTTTTAAATTCATTTATTCAACTGCCAAGTGTGCTAGCAATTACTCATTGATGTCTCTAGTAATGTAAATAACCGAAAATACTTTTTAAAAAAATTTCTTCAAACCTTGCTACAAGGAAAAACCTTAAAGATAATTTTAAACATTCCAAAATTAGTTCAATGGTCATACGGGAATATTTAAAGAACGCACTTGTAATTTTTAAATGCAATATAAACAGTTGGCTAATTTTAGCAAAATAAATTTTAAATTGTTGCGATTCTTTTTAATAGTTTGGTAATAAACAAAATGCAATTAGACTCTACGACAACTAAATCAATATTGTCGTCTTCAAATTTAGTTCATTACGAGTAGCGTCCCGAAATATACGGTACTTTGAGATTCGGTAGTTACAGTTATTATTGTAAAGACCAACACTATTTGCTGTTTAGATTAGTATTACCAGTAGGAAGTCCATAGTCCATCAAGCAACTTCTTGGGCATCCGATAGTTGAAAAATTAAAATACACGAAAGCCAAATAAACTCCTGAATATTATCAATTATGCCCTCAAATTCTCTCCCTCTAGATGAAGAATCATTCAACATTTAATAAAAAAAGCAATTTAAGGTCCAAAACTTCAAAAAATAAGCTTTTCATAACGACGTTTTGCACAATTAATCCCTCAATATTCTGCAAGAATAAAAACGACAAAAAAAAAATTAAAAGCAGAACAAAAACCGTTTCAACAAGTCAATGTAAGCTTAAAGAAAGTGAATTTTGCGATTACAGAAACAAGGCGTAACCATTAGCAAATAACTTTCCAACACAAACAAAAGCGAATCTGAAAGAATAGCCTTTTACTCTCTTCAACTACGTTACATTATTATTATAAAGGAGGTTAATCTAAAATCGAGAGTGCTTGCATGTGTGTGCGATTTCGGTTTTCGGTAGCAGTAGCAGCGGGCCAGCAACGGCGGCGGCGGCAGCAGTAGCAGCAGCAGCAACCTGTTAGGTGTGATGTCATAACTCGTGGCGAAGACCATGCGTGCTTTGGGTTGCGTAACCGCATTTATGGCGGCCTGACACCATTCTCACTTGTTGGTGGGTCCCTCTTCGCCCTCCCGAATGAAACATCAAAACTCCCCTCTCTCTTTTACAATGTAACTATTCTTACTATGATCTAGTGGAAAAAAGCTTGACGTAGACTATTATAAATATTAAAGAAATCCCCTGCAAAATTTCTTTGATACCCAAAAAGGCGATCGCACCTTCATTCAGTATGACCCTATCGATAGCAATTAAAACGTCGAATTTCCCGTCTTTGTACATTAATTGAAAGCCAATATTCCTGAAACTTTACACCGTCGGTATCAAGCTTTATTTAACTAGTTTACTTCGTGTACACCACGGAGTTTGCGACCGCAACTCTTCGATTCCAAATGCTTATAAGAGCGAAAGAGACGGAGAACTGGTTGACAAGAGGCGGAGCGCTTGCGCACGTTATTCCTTCGAACGGAATCAGCTCAAGTGCACTAGGTTTGTGGGTCAATGAGGAGCAAACCCAACCTCGTAATCTCTCTGTAAAGCTGTTATTATAGATAAATAGTGTTGATAACACATAACGTTATCTAATAATAGAAAGTGGACTTTTACTTTGTTTTTTTTTAATCACAAATCTCTTTCTCTCTCTTTATGTGTAATTTGTTTTATTATTTAAAAAAAAGAGTTGCATATCCGGAGGGAAATTCGTTATTTAGTTTTCTTATTTATTAAAAGATGAATACATAGCTGGATTTTATTTGGTCTTTGGGATTTATTAGTGCGAGGTAATATTGTTTCGATTCGATTATTACTTTTATAAGAGAATACTAATAATTTCAAGAACTGATCGAAGTGATTCATGCAAATTTTACAAGATCGAAACAAAAGAAATCTAGATATACCGAACGTTTTTTTTTTATATAACAGAGATACACTCTAAAGGAATCTCGTTAACTAGATAAGATCGGTTGAATTAGAGAAAAGGTTGACTATTTTGGAGATAAATTTGTTGGTGTTTTCTGTATTTTAAGGAAAATCCATAGCTTACTCGCATCCGTTAATAACAAAACTACCATAATTTCTTGAAAGTAGGATTTCTCTGCAACGAGTACGATTAGGAAAAAATGACAGTTTTGCCATACATAGTTCGGAAAAATCCAGAGAAAAAGGCCTCGATTTGGTTTCATCAACAGCCTTGTATGAAAAAATATAGAGAAAAGGCCTTTACTTAGTTTCATCAATACTGTTATGTTTTGGCAAATTGAAACAAAAGGGGCATTGATCTGACTTCATGCAGACTACAATAGTTTGGAAAAAAATGCAGAAGTGAAGGCTTGAACTCGGTTTCATAAACTGCCATACTTTGAAAAAAATATACAGAAAAAGGCCTTTACTCGGTTTCATCAAAACTGTTACGTTTTGGCAAATTGAAAAAAGAGGGCCTTGACCTGACTTCATACTGCCATAGTTTGGGAAAATGCAGACAATGAACTTCGACTTGGTTTCATAAAGATTGCAATCGTTTGGGAAATGCAAAGAAAAAAGCCTTGGTTTGGTTTTACAGAAACTGCCCTAGTTTGGGAAATGCAGAGAAAGGGATCTTGGCTTGTTTTCACAGAAACTGCCTAATTTGGGAAAATGCAGACAATGAACCTCAACTTGGTTTCATAAACATTGCAATCGTTTGGGAAATGCAAAAAAATGGCCCTGGCTTGGTCTCACAGAAATTGCCATAGTTTGGAAAAATGCAGAAAAAGAGGACTTGGCTTGTTTCTACAGAAACTGCAATAGTTTGGGAAAATGCAGACAGCGAATCTCGACTTGGTTTCATAAAGATTGCAATCATTTGGGAAATGCAAAGAAAAGGGCCCTGGCTTGGTTTCATAGGGACTGCATAGTTTGGAAAAATACAAAGGAAACGGACTCGAGTTGGTTTCATTAAGTCTGCTATAGTTTGAAAAATTGCAAAAAGGGCTTGACTTCATAAAGGCTGATATACTGGTTTGGTTTCATAAAAACTTTCATAGATGGGGGAAAAAGCAGACAAGAGGACCTTGACTTGGTTGCAAAAAGACTGCGATAGTTGGGACAAATGCAGAGAAAAGAGCCTTGACTTGGTTTGACAAAGACTGCCGTAGTTTGAAAAGATGCCAAAAAAAGGTCCTTGGCTTGGTTTCACACAGACTGTCCTAGTTTGAAAAAATGCAGAGGAGACAGTTTCGAATTTTAAAAAATTCTGAAAACGAGCCGAAACTTGGTTTCATTATGTCTGAAAAATTGCAAAAAGGGCCTTCACCTGACTTCATATAGTTTGGTTTGGTTTCATAAAGACTGCTATAGTTTGGAAAAATACAGAGAAGACGGCCTCAAGTTGGTTTCATAAAAACTGCCACAGTCAAAAAAAGTTCTGAAAACGAGCCTTAACTTGGTTTCATTAAGTCTGCTATAGCTTGAAAAATTGCAAAAGGGGCTTGACTTGACTTCATAAAGCCTGATATAGTTTGGTTTGGTTTCATAAAAACTCCCATAGGTGGAGAAAAAAAGCAGAGAAAAGAGCCTTGACTTGGTTTGACAGAGACTGCCATAGTTTGAAAAGATGCCGAAAAAAGTTTCTTGGCTTGGTTTCACAAAGACTGTCCTAGTTTTAAAAAACTCAGAGCAGACGGTTTCGAGTTGGTTTCATAAAAACTGCCACAGTTTTGAAAAATTCTGAAAACGAGCCGTAACTTGGTTTCATTGAGTCTGAAAAATTGCAAAAAAGGGCGTTCACCTGACGACTTCATCTAGTTTGGTTTGGTTTCATAAAAACTCCCATAGTTGGGAAAAAGCAGAGATGACCTTGACTTGGTTGCACAAAGATTGCGATAGTTTGGACAAATGCAGACGAAAAAGCCTTGACTTGGTTTGACAAAAACTGCCGTAGTTTGAAAAGATGCCGAAAAAAGGTTCTTGGATTGGTTTTACAAAGACTGTCCTAGTTTGGAAAAATGCGGAGGAGACGGCTTCGAGTTGGTTTCATAAAAACTACAGTTTTAAAAAATTCTGAAAACGAGCCGTAACTTGGTTTCATTAAGTGTGAAAAATCGCAGAAAAGGGCCTTCCACCTGACTTCATATAGTTTGGTTTGGTTTCATAAAGACTGCCCTAGTTTAGGAAAATGCAGAGAACGAGCATCGACTTGGGTTTCATAAAGACCGTCGTAGTTTGGAAGTTTGCAGAAAAAAGGGCAGATATTTGGTAGTCAGAAAACCTTCTCAAAAAGTCTTCAAACTTTAATTAATCACATCGAATTTGTCTATAAATCATACTAAAGATTCACAATATCTTGGAACCATCATGAGCATCAGAATCACTAGGCTTCCCCTAATTTCGATATTGTCAGAAATACGACTTTGGGCCGCCGAAGGCGGCCAGGAAGTGCCAGCTTTATTGTTAGCCTAAGATAGAATTAATAGATTTTTTTTCATGCTAATGTTCATTTCAAAAATCTCCGAATGTGATTGAAATCAGAGTAAAGAGAAAAATTTTGTAGTTTATAAACAGGAAGTTCTGTGTTAAATATTATCGCTCATTATCTTCGTACAAAAAAAAAATGAAAACAGTAGCAGATCAAATCTAGGGGGACTATGGTATGTAGTATAACGTGGGTTTGTTACAAAATGAAAGAAGAAACAACACATACACACTTAAAAACAATTAACGTCTTTAGAAATTCAATTAGGCATTTGTGTTGTTCCGGGTAATTGTGCGTGTGCTCGGTGTGCGCTTGTATCAGTTCATTGTATAGTGCATGTGTGTGGTCATTATTTAAAGGCTTATCTTGCCTGTCCCACATTTTCCCCCAACAACCCATTCTTGCGATATATAGGTACTGTTATAAAATTAAAACAAACTATGCATAAAATACTACGGAGATATTGTAAGCACACTATAATATTATGGAGTTGAACGAAACGGTAAATTGGTGTTTTCGTTTTTGTTTTGTGCGTTTAATTGGCATAAAATAATGGGGCGAGAGATAACTTACGACCGTTTTATAATGCAATGTTGAAGATTCATATGTGGAAAATTACAAAACTATCTTTGTTTCATTTCTATCAATACGGTAAAAGCAAATGAAATAAAGAACAAACGATTTCAAAACAAAATTTGTTGTCAATAATTTCTTCAGGTAACTAAAACGCTATGGAAATTTGTTAAGACAGAAAAACAAACGCTATCAATGAAACAGTTATGATAATTGTTTGCTTTCGTTTGTTTTGCCTTAAAGGAAAGGACACTTTTCTCGTCGCAATTAACAGAAATGAGGTCAAAATTCGTTTATTGATCTAATCGATATAAACCAGTAAAAAGACAGAAAATGAAATAGATAGATGACCTTTAATATGTTATTTTTTTTCACTTGTTAATGACGATCCACTTATGTCTCGTATCATCATTTTTGCCATGATCCATTTTTTCTCGCAACATAAAATCGGGTCAAAAAAAGCAAACAATCTAATAGTAGTATAAAAAGGCCCTCCAAATATTCGTTAAAAGTACTACTACTTTAGTCTGTTTTGGTGGTGGGGTAAAAAAAGAACGAATTCAAAATGTCAATCAACAAAAACGTCATTAACCTAGTTACCTACTGAAAATTTATATTTATTATCAAATTCGGAATTCAATCTATCTGCTTGTAGAAAACGTAACTCGACTACTTTTATTATTAGAGAATTAGTTAACATAACGACAACAACAATCTCTAAAATATTTAAATAAAAAAAAACACCTATAAACCGCCGATTTCAAATGGCCTTGACACACTTCCTGTGCTCATTTCGTATTCGCTTACATTAATGTTAAAGCAGATGAAGATTACCATTAAGTATTTTTAGATAAAATGCCTCAAGTGAAAAACACTCGTTGTAATTCGTCTTGCTTTGTGTGTAGAATAGAAGTAATTTGTGTTTTGTTTTATTTAGATATGAAACGCTTATCTGCTATCTTGCCGAAAAAAAGGGAAAACAAAACAAAAACGTTAATAACACTGTAGTCTGTAAGTTGTGTTACTATCAATGTAAATAAATCTGAAAAGAGTTTACTTTACAATAATCCATCTTGACATTTTCTAAAAAAGTACGGCTACTAATCGAAAGTTTTATTTCACTTGGGAGTTGCAGAAAAAAAAAGAGCGGCGTTTATGAAATAATGTGGTTATGAGCTTACGAATGTTGTAAGGTGATTTTTTCCTTCCCGATAACGTGCTAGATTTCTAAGAATTTGATGCATTTTAATCCTAACCTCATTTCAGATTAAAAAAAATAGGCTAACTTTAATCTGACGAATCAAAAGCTATTTATAACTTGATAAATCGAATTTTCAAATGTCACCTCAATCTCAGAATTGAGAAGATTCTCTCTCAAAGGACATCAACTATTCGGAAATTTGAAAGGAGTATTCAACATCTAAGCTTTACTTAATCTCTGTTTTATCTTTGTTTGCATATGAGGAAAGATGATGAACCACACACCAATTTCCGTGTAGTTAGGATGCTCAAAGAAAATAAACCATTGACGACCTTTGAAATTAAAACGAAAGATAAATCTGCAACTTTTCTTTTTTCAATCTAACCTAATTTATACATTCTAAACTAGTCCACATACACATACATTTTAAACTTGACTCTATTGTAACTTTCTGACTGCTTCTGTTTGCTCTTCAATTTCTACTGTATCTCTACCTGCTTCCCCAACTTTTAAACATCTTCAAAATAAAAATTTAGAAAGTACCTTGTTTCATTTGTTCACTGTTGTTGATTTTGCAACAATAAAGCTCATCAGAATATTCCCAAGCTATATAGTACATTATAACAACGCTCTCGACGTGGTGCAGATTAGCCAAAAAATATCCTAAAAAAATCCAAAGCTGTCCAGAAAGTCCCGCGGTTGCTCAGAGTTATTTCAAGTTAATCAACACACCCCCGAGCTATATAGGGTATCGTAATACCGCTCTCATATTGTTTAGACCAAAGAAAAAAATACGTCAAACACTCTAAAGCTGTCCAAGAAGTGCCAGGGCTGCTCAGAATTGTGCCAAGCTTGCTCCGAGTTATTAAGAGTTAATCAAAACACTCCCGAACTATGTAGTGTAACATAATAACCGTTCTCATGTTTCTTAGATCAAAGAAGAAACCATGACAAAAATTCCAAGGCTCTACAAGAAGTACCAAGCTTGCTCAAAGTTATTCAGAGTTGGTCAAAAGACTCCCGAGCTATGTACTGTAACATAATAACCGCTCTCGTGTTTCTTAGATCAAAGAAGAAAACATGAGAAAAATTCCATAACTCTACAAGAAGTACCAAGCTTGCTCAAAGTTATTCAGAGTTAATCAAAAGTCTCCCGAACTATGCAATCTGACATAATAACCGCTCTCGTGCTTCCTAGATCAAAGAAGAAAACACGCTAAAAATTCCAAAGCTCTACAAGAAGTACCAAGCTTGCTCAGAGTCATTCAGAGTTGATCAGATTATTTCTGAACTATGTACTGTAACAAAATAACTGCTTTCATGTTACTTAAATCAAAGAAAAAAATATGTCAAAACTCAAAAGCTGTCCAAGAACTGTCAAAGTTGATCCGAGTACTTAAAGTTGATCTAAACACTCCCAAGCTATGTAGTGTAACATAATAACCGCTTTTGTATTATTTAAATCAAAGAAACAATGTGCAAAAAACTCTCAAGCTGTCCAAAAGCGCCAAAGCTACTGAAACTTGTTGAAAGTTAATCACAACACTAGCTAGCTGTTTAATGTATCATAGTAACCGCTCTCGGGTCGTTCAGATAAAAAAGGATATTGTTAAACTCTAAAGCTGCCCAAGAAGTACCAAGGTTACTAGTAATTGTTCCAAGCTGATCAAAACACTCCCAAGCTTTGTGGTATATCACAATAACCGCTTTCGAGTTGTTCAGATCAAAGAAGAGAATATCCTAAATAATCCATAGCTGTCCAACAAATACCAAAGTTACTCTGATTTATTTCAAGCTGATCAAAGCATTCCCAAGCTATGTAATGTATGGCACAGTTCTACAGATAAAAAAAGAACACCCCACAAGATCTAAAGCGGTCCAAGAAGTATCAGGTTGGTTTAGAGTTGTTTAAAGTTGATCAAGCCATTCCTAAGCTACGTAGTGCATCATAAAAAGGAAAAGAAAATTCCAAGAAATGCAAAACTGTCTAAAGGTTGTTCAGGTCAAAGAGAAGAATATCCCAAAAGATCCAAAGCTGTCCAAGAAGTGCCAAAGTTGCTCACAGCTGTCTAGAGTTGCTCAGAGAACTCTCAAGCTGTCTACTGTATGACAATTCGAGTTGTTCATATCAAAGAGAAGAATATCCAGAAAAATTCAAAACTGTGCAAGAAGTGCCAAAGTTGCTCAGAGCTGTCTCGAGTTGGTCAGAGAACCCCCTACTATATAATAATTCGAGTTGTTCATATCAAAGAGAAGAATATCCAGAAAAATTCAAAACTGT
>VTPC01001827.1:164718-175558 GCA_011009095.1 Ignelater luminosus
ACAAGAAATGCCAAAGTTGCTCAGAGCCGTCTCGATTTGGTCAGAGAACTCCAAAAGCTATGTACTGTATCATAATAACCGCTTTTGAGTTATCCAAATGAAAGAGAAGAATATCCAGAAAAATCCAAAACTGCGCAAGAAGTACTGAAGTTGCTCAGTGGTGTTTAAAGTTAGTCAGAAAACTTCCAAGCTATGTACTATATCGTAATAACCGCTCTAGAGTTACTCAGATCAAATAAAAAAATATTCTAGCAAATTTTAAGCTGTTCAGCAAGTACCAAGTTTGCTCGCTTTTTTAAAACTAATTGAAACATTCCCATGCTAGTAGTATATCGTGACAACCGCTCTACGGTTGCTCAGGTAAAAAAAATAATATCCCAAGATATCTAAAGCTGTGCCACGTTTGCTCAGAGTTTTTTTATAGCTGATCAAAATACATCTAAGCTATTTAATGCATCATCACAATTGCCGTTCTCAAGTTGCTGATATCAAAGAGAAAAAATATCCAAAAATATCCAAAGCTGTCCCTAGAAGTATGAAGGTTGCTCAAAAATCGTTCCAAGTACATTTAAAGCACTTCCATCTTAGTAGTCTAAAATTACCTGCATTAAATAAAAAGATGTCCAAGAAATTCTTGGAATGTACCAGGAGTGCTCAAAATTGTTCAAATTTGCTCAAAACAGTTACAAGGTCTTACTTCGTCTCAATAGATATTGCAAGGATGAAAATGTTCATTGAGTTTCGGAAATGTACCAAGGTTACTCAGAGCTGTGTGAAGTTGGTTAAAGAGTTCCTTGTTGTTTACTGTATCGCAATAGCCATTCTAAACTTGTATATTATAAAAAATACAAAACTGCCAAAAAAGGTGCTAAGACTAATCAAGAGTTGTTTTAAGTTAACCGAAAACGTTCACTTAAAAACAGCTTAAAACTATTTAGCTCATTTCAATGGCCATTCTAACGTCAAGTGGATTCGATAAAAGGATGTCCAGAAGCTTTTGGAAATGCGCTAAGGCTGCTCAAAGCTACTCTGAACTTGTCTAAATCAACGAAAAAAACATTCCAGAAAACCCAGAATTGTCAAAAAGGTACTAACGTTGTTCAGAGCTAAGTTGATTCAAAAAACAGTTCACTCTAAATATCCAAAGGCCAAGGTTGCTGAAAGTGGTTGCAAATTGTTCAAGAAGGTTTTAGACTATTTAGCTCATCTCAATGGCCATTCTAAAGTCAAGAAGATTAGATAAGAAGATACCCAAAAAAAATTTAAGTTATTGTAAATGAACCACAAACGCTCAGAATCGTTGAAACAGTTACAAGGTATGTATTTAGTTCACCTCAAGAACTATTCTAAACGTAATTTGGTAAAGGGAGGAGGTGCCCAAAAAGTTTCTAAATCATCGAAAATATACCAACGTTGCTCAGAGTTGTCTTATGTTGTTTGGCAGTTTCTATTCACACTAACAAAAAAGCAGTTCCAATTCTATTTAGATAGGTTTTTAAAAACCAGTTAGAAACTTGCTCAATACCAAAGCTCAGAACGTTTTGGAAATTACTCAGATTAGTTCGCGTAGGACTAAATCTGTTTCAAAGGATTCGAAGTCTGTTCCAAGCAGTATACCAAAGCTGTTCTTGGGTACAGCAGTGTAAAAGCCGCACGTGTTCTGAGCGATTCAAAAGTTGCCCACAGCAATGTTTTCACCAATCCCCAAAATAGTCTGCAAATTGTTCAATTATTTCCAGCCTGTTTAGATCAATTCAAAATCTGTTCAAGATAAAAAGGTCGTCCAAAAAACGTTCAAAAGTTGTTGCGATCGCTTTAAAAGCGTCGAAAGCTATTTTCAGAACTGTTATGGGTGCAGTTCCGAATCAGTTCAAAACAGTTTTGGGACTTGCTTAGATGGGCATAAATATTTAGTACAGTGATCTAAAAGCCGTTAGGTGTTCTAAAGCCAAAAAATGTCAAAGGCAAAGAAAAGGGCAGTTTCCATACAGTATGAACATGTTTAAGTAAATTCTAAAGTTCTTTAAAAGCTGAAGCAGTTCAAAGCTGATTGTATTTAATCGAAAGCTTTATAAGATATTTCGTAAGTTTTAGAAGTAATTCAACTCTTTTGAAACCGGTTTTGTGGCTGTTCTTGGTTTCTTAGAGCTTTAAAAGTAACTGGAAATCAATGCCAAAACTGTTCCAAATTACTTACAGTGCATCAAAGCGGACCTAGAGCTATCCAAAGCGAAGAAGAAGTAAAAACCTGCTTTGATCAATTCAGTGGTTGCTCAAAGTAATGCAAAACAATACAAAAACCGTTCAAGACAGTGCAAAACCTACTCAAAGCAATGCAGAAGCTGCTCAAGACAAAGCAAAAGGTGCCCAAGGCAAGGCGACAAAACAAATACTGTTTCTTATTCTAAACATATAAACAACTGTTTAGGCCAGTTCAAAAACGCCCAAAACAGCCCGAAACTTGACAAGACCTGTTCGGTTACTCAAGGCAGTTCCAAGAAAGTCTACAAACTGTTCAGGTTTAAAACTTTACTATAAGTATTATTATTATTCTTAAAGCTACATCAAAGTGTGTCGAAGTAGATCGGAGTTTTCTAAGGTTGAAGATTATTCAAAATAGTATTGAACCTATTTCGATTAATCTAAAGTTGCTTTATTCGACGGTCTCAAAATAGTCTGGATCGCTTCGAAGTATCAAAGTCGTCTTGCAAATGATCAAAGATATTAAAAGAGTCACTTGAACATTGTTCAAAAGGATTTCGAAACTATTAGAGGTTGGTTACAATTACTTTAGATCAGCTCTAAAGTTGTTTGAAGTAGCGCCCAAACTGCTCTAAGATGTTCAAAACGGGCCAAAGACGGTTAGTATCAATTGAGAATGCATTTAGTGTTATCATAAGCCATTTTATGATTATTATTAAGTTAATCGCAAATAAAAAAAGTCTGGAGAAGGATTACACGAGTGAAATCGTGGCTTATGTATAGAGACATACTAAATACTGTCGATTCGTAAGTTTTGCAATCATGCAGAACTTATGAGAAGAATTTGAAGAACAGCTGAAAAAATGCAAACACGGTTGTATTGCATCAAGAAGATTGTCGTGTGATTGAGTGTTGTGTCTCAAAACGATTCAAGCGGTATTGCTTCCAACAAGAAGCTTGATACCATCAATAATTGGACATTGGATTAATGAGATCGATAATTCATCTCTGTCTTATACGCAATAATTGTGTAACTCTAATAGTACGGAGGGAATTACTTACGAAAAATTAGCTTTTCTTGCTTTGGCAAGTCAAAGGGGCAATGCTGGACAGGGCAGATTCAGGTTTCATAATGTGGATCAGCATCTAACGTTTACCTGTAAAAGAAAATCAGCATTAATATCACAATACAATGAATTAAAAAATCATAATGTCTGTTTAACCTACTTTTCTACATAATAATAACCTACACGCTCTTCAAGCTGACAGCAACGCAACTTTTAATAAAAATATATAAGCAGTACCTCACTTTTTTGTACTATCAAAACTAACCTAATGATAATTTATTGTTTTACTTATCCGCTGAAAAGAAAATAACTTCACTCATTTCTCTTGACATAACATAACGTCAATCACGTCCTACTAGGTTAACCTAATTTTAAAAAAATATAACCTCACTTTTTTTCTTACTACAATAAATTCAATTTTTTCCTATGTTATTTCAATTTCCTTCTGAATTATTTATGTTAAATATAACTTAGTGGTATATCAATGAGCAATAATCGAATCAATTACTAATTGCTCAAATTATTTTGATGTCTAAAAATAGATAGGAACCCACCACTCTGCTAAAACTATTAGAATCAATTTTTACTCATTCACCTTTTTGCTCTCTCCCCCAAGATCAATAGCAAAAATTCTTCAATTACGTGCTTTGACGTCAGGGCGGTAATCGGCACGCGCGGCCGTCCAATACTGACCCAGTTTACATAGACGCCCGCGACGCTTCTGACCCACTGCACTTTACCTCAATTTTCTTACCCGATTTCAAACGCGATAAAGGGCTCTCTTCGTCCTTCATTCTCGCCTCGATTTTACGACTTTACACCAGAAATACATTGGATTATTGTACAATAATCATATATGTACTAATAAATGTATTTGAATTTACGAGAATCAGTTGGAAAACTTCTCGTGCCCTAATTCCACCTCGTTTATCTACTCGTGTGTAATAATAAGTAATTAAAACTAGAAGAGATAAGATTTATGCATGACTAATTAATCAGATACCTTGTTGATTAATAGGCACTGTATTAATAATATCACAAATGTCTTTTACATACACACACTACACTAATAAGGTCGATTTATTAAAGCGAACGACAACAAAACATAATAATGTAATGGGTGTTTAAAATTAATGGGGGATAATTATTTATACATCAGGATAACTAATAATGTCGATCACGGGATTCTTTAAGGAAGGTTGGCCCATTTCATTAATCGCGATGATGCAATGAAATTTGGTATTGGCGAAACATTAATTCATAAACTGTATTTTTCAAAGTATAATCTGGAGAACGTGGGGGCCATTTGTGTATTTTGATTCTGATCCTTTCGAAATGTGGAAACACCGGGAGAATTTTATTTTAAAACTTACCTCGCCCTTGTCTCATTGTTTAAAGATCCATTTTGAAGTTAAAGAGTCGATGTTTGAGTTTTTTAGTCGGGCCAAGCCTCAGTTGAAAAATTTATGGGGTTTTTCGAGCCTACATCTAGTCAATCGGGCCGTTTGGGATTGTCGAGTTGTTGGGGCCTTCGGGCCCTCGGGCTTCTTGGATTGTCGAGGGCATTCGCAATTCTCAGTCTTATCGGACCTCTCGATCTTATTGGGCTTTTCAGGTAGTAATTTTTGTAGTTTCCTAAACCGGACGCTTTTGTAATGCAACGGAACGAGATCGTTTTCATACTGACCTGGACAATCACTATGTTCATTCTGAACCGAAGAAGAGAATTTTTGTGCTGCACTACAGTTTGAAAATCTATCAGGTTTACGTCATCGGGTCGATCAAGCCGTTCGTTCCTGTCAGGCCTTTCGGGATTCTCGAGTCTGTCGGTTTGTTCGGGTCGCTCGGGCCTGTCAGACGTTCGGATCTGTCGGGTCGTTCAGACCTGTCGTACCGTTTGTGCCTGTCAGGCACATCGTGCTTGTCGGACCATTCGGGTTTGTTGGGCCTTTCGGACTTGTCGAGCGGTTTGGCCCTACCGGGCCGTTCCGGCCTGTCGAATGAATCAGACCTGTTAAACCTTTCGGGCCTGTCGAGCTTATCGGGCCGTTCGGATCTGTCAGGCGGTTTGGCCCTATCGGAGCCGTTCGGACTGTAGGGAGGTTCGGGCCTGTCGGATGGATCAGACCTGTTATGCCGTTCGGGCTTTTCGGGCCAATCAAAAAGCTGCCGGACTTTTCCAGGTCCCGTCAGATCTATTCTCAGTCGGACCGAGCCGGGCTGGGCCTGGAAATTTCGCAAGGCTCTATCGGACGGTGTAAAGTCGGATTCTCAGGGTAGAAGCCTGTAAAAGTCCTACATCTAGTCAATCGAACCGTTTGGGTCTGTCGGGCTGTTCGTTTCTGTCAGGCCTTTCAGGTCCTCTCGAGCCTGTTGTTCGAACCGCTCAAGTCTATTGGGGCCGTTCGGGCCTGTCGTGACGTTCATGTTTGTCTGATAGTTAGGCTCTATGGGAACTTTCGGTCCTGTCAAGCCTATCGGTTTCTTTGGGTGCCGGGTGTTTTCCTGACACGTCAGGTTTAACCCCAGTCGGGCCTGAGAATCTTGGTCCGAAGCTCGGCTTCGAATCGGATCTTCAGTTTCAAAATCTACGTGGCTTTTCGGGCCTGGTAAGTTCGGGCCCGTCGGGCTGTTCCGAGCCTGTTGAGCCGTTCGGTCTTTTCGGGCCGATTAAGAACTTCTCGTCTTTTTTGGGCCGCATCGTGTTTAGCCCCAAATTTCAACCTGTGCAGGACTCTTTTCTCAGGACATCTAACTTGTTATGGCACGTCTGGACGTGAGATTTTAAATTTCTGGACAAAACTAGGTTAAAGGTTAAACATCTGTGTTTCTTATAACGTCGAGGTGTCAGAGCGTATGTTGATTTGTCGAGATAATGTAAAAGACGATAAACTATCAGGCTCCTTGATATCTGCTTGAGGCTTGTCGCCGGTTGTTTGTTGAATCGCTTCAGTAAACTTTAACAGTTCGAACACGACCTAAAATGAGGCTCGACAGACAGTCGCGTAAGCGTCTCTCAAACCACTGCAAGCTCTGAACCCAACTCATAACGAATCACAAGCCACAGCAAACCTTTGTATCGAGCTGAGTTCAAACAAGCTAAAAGTTACCGAATACTACACGCAGCGGCAATAATTTCTAGGCCTTGCTCAACCTGATTCGTTTAGAGTAAAATCATCGGAGAAAACGGCAGTATTTTAGATAAAAGCTGTTCTCGGGGTGTAAAGATCGGACATTCAGTATTTTCTAAAATACACAGAATGAACTTGGGCAAAATGTACTTTCAAATAATATCCACTGCATCTGAATAGTGAGCATTTATTAATAACAACCAACACATATTTAATTGGCGCCAAACGTGGGGTTGATCGTAGAATTTTGATTCGATTTGTGTATTTTTAAATCTAAGCTAAATCTAAAATAGCCGAGGCATTTTAAAGCTAGAACCTGTTTCAGTTCAAAGTCGTATCCATGGTGGCGGCTTGACTTCAAGATTACATCCATCCAGGCAGGCTTCTAATTAATCATGTCTCGTTCAGCATGCCTTGCTTTGAACTTTACTCAGGGATTTAGACGCGAGCTTTCATTTGCTAATGTTTTTAATGATTTGAAGGCATTAGACATCAAGAGCAAAATAAAGTTTCAATCGCTTCTAAAATAACGAAATTTAATTCAATTAATTAATCTTTAATGCAATGATCAAACGTCGCCTTCCATCAGACCAACTGTGGATGTCCAACGTCAAGTGAGTTTCTTCCATTCCTTGGCCACCTACACTGTCGAGTTTTGGCCTGAGGTGGTACATTGTCGAGTTTCGCTCTGAACTAATAATCTGTTGGTTAGTTAGTGTCTATGAGTGTTTAAAATAGATTTCCGGTGTTTTTATTAAAAATACAATTTTTCCTATAAGGATTCAGTTATAAAATTTGATTGCGAGCCACTGTTAAGAAATGCTTTGCTAGGACCCAGATCGAAAATCAAATAGTTAAGTCTAAATTGATTTTCTAAGAAAATTAATTCTTAACCTCAGAAAGATATATCAAATTATTATTACTAATAATAAAATTTGTTAAGTGATTTGTGCTGGCGCAACATACGTAACTATAATTTTTTTTTTATTTTGCAGAATTATACCTTCTGGTCGTCAATGTACCTTTCGTAAATTTCATTTCTTTATCTTTCAAAATAAGGCTTATTATGGGGGTGGACACCCTGTATATATAATTTCAAAGGCTTCGAGAATGCAAATAACCATTCTTATCACAAAAACTATTAATACCTACTTAAATTAGAAAATATTTAAAACAATAAATGAGGAAAAATAATAATATGCAGTTACAAAACATTTAAACTGGCATGAAATTATTATCCTTTGTTTATACTCAATTCATAATAATAATAATAATAATACTACACAAAAGAGGTGTAACTGTTAATAATAATAATAAATAGCGAACAAAATGTGTGAAAGGGGGCATTTATTTTTAAGAGTCATAAGTACATAGGTACACGCACACATACACACAAAAAACAGAAGAAATAAATAAAATGGGCATGCTTTGGAAATTGTGTTCCATTTTGTCAGTGGTATTTGCAAGGACAATCATGTACCGTAACTGATTGCAACGCGTGACACAATTAAAACGACGCGAGAAGAGTGAAAAAAAATATGTCGAACGCCACTGCTGCCAGCCTGCTTTCGACTTGTGGTTTGATCTAATTTTCCTCTGAGATTACTACTATAATCATAATAATACCTACTAGATGAAAAATTTGTTGATATTATAATTTCGAAATTCCAGAATTATTTCCAGTTCCCATATCGCAGCCTTTTTTTCTACAAATTGATAAAAAGCAATGGAAATTTTATTTAAATTTGATTGATCAATAATTTTACGTAGTTATAATATTATTAGGTAATGTATTGGTTGTCTTTAGGTGCAAATCTGATAGAAAGTAAAAATTCTTAGTAATGAAGTACTTTAACAGTAATTCTCCAAATAAAATTGAGTAATCCCGTACTGCAGACAAAGGAAATCATATCAAGACAATATTCTTTAAACGCATTTGAGAAATCAGTCTAAGATTGTACTTAATTACATAAATATATAGCATGATGGTTCTCAGGGTAGTACGTCGGGACCTGTTCCATTCACAAAATAAAAAAGAAAAATTAATTTTCTTGTCCGACCCAAAATAAGTCCACTAACTGACTAGTCCGGTGTGTTTTGCTATAAAATAAAACTAATTCCTTCTTTTGTAATTTATGTTACAGAAAAGCGTCGAGTTTAATAAATAAACTGTACTCTCGTACTTGTTAATTCAATCTAAAACAGTTCAAATAAAACAGAAAAAAAAACAAAAAGAGAATTCCTTTGTCAATTCTTCAGGGACTTAACTGAATTAAAGTCGGTATGTTTACATTAAAAAAAAATCCTTTGTGGATGATAAAAGTGGAAAATATGGGTCACCAAAGCTCTTACTAAATAAATGAGAACGAGTGAAAATAAAAAAAATAAAAAGAATATAAAAATCCCACAGAGTTGTTTTCCAACTGTACCTTTGTACATGTGTCAACACAGACATGATTTAAACATTCGGCACAATCCCAGACGGAACCGTTAAATAAAATACAAAAGGGAAAATTTGAAGAGAAAGTGTTTATTACCTGTTCAATGAATATTTTCTTATGCCTACCTACCTGTGCTATATGCGACGGTTCGTATTGTTGAAATTGAAAGCTCAAGCTTCTAGCATGCCGGCGTGTATCGAAACAGTCCTGGATAACAACAACAAAGGAGAGATGGACGAAATTCTTTTCGAGATGAAAAGTCACGCTTTGTCAATAATAAAAAAAGAAGTCGATGTCGAATATGCTGTACACAATAAATATAACTGAATGTCACCTTAACCTATAAAATAATTTATGTTTGAGAAGAAGTAGGTGCGTTCTATGAAAGAAACAATTCAAACACAATTTGTTACATAAAGCATTATAAAAACAAGAAAGGAAGCACCCGTTACGGGCTGTTTTTCAAATCGATCGATCAAACAGTTGTGCTTGTGCAAATCACAATTTATTAAGATTATCATCACCAGTATTCATTATTTCTAAAATTTTTCCGAGATAAAGAATGTACGTCTATAAACAGCTCTTCCCCGGTACCTTTCAATCAAGATTTTCAAGTCAGTAACACCACCAGAGCATCCCTTCATCTTTCAGAAAAAACGAAGTCTTGCTTGGTTATTTTAACATTCTCATGTGTTGGCATAAAACTAAGTTCTTTCCAGGTACCCCCAAAAGGCATATTTTAAACATTGCCCTCAAAATCAAGACCTTCAAGCTATAAGTAAACTAGAGCATTCAGATATTCCTTGTTATTCAGGAAAAAATCTTGTCACCTTGTTTCGACATTCTTACCCCTTGGTACAAAACAAAGTTCTTTTCAGGTACCCCCAAGAGGTGTATTTTGAATTTTACACTTAGAATCGAGACTTCCAAGCCATAAGTACAACTAGATCATTCCGATATTCCTCCGTTATTCAGTAAAAAAATTTTGCCGCCTTGTTTCGACATTCTCGCCTCTTGCCATAAAACAAAGTTCTTCCCAGGTACCTCCAAGTGGTGTATTTTGAACTTTAAACTCAGAATCGAGACTTCCAAGCCATAAGTTCAACTAGAGCATTTCGATATTCTTACATTATTCAGGACAAAAATCTTGTCACCTTGTTTCGACATTCTCGCTTCTTACCATGAAACAAAGTTCTTTCCAAGTACCTCCAAGAGGTGTATTTTCAACTTTACACTCACAAGCGAGACTTCCAAGCCATAAATACAACTAGATCATTCTGATATTCCTCCGTTATTCAGGACAAAAATCTTGTCACCTTGTTTCGACATTCTCGCCCCTTGGTACAAAACAAAGTTCTTTCCAGGTACCTCCAAGAGGTGTATTTTAAATTTTACACTTAGAATCGAGATTTCCAAGCCATAAGTACAATTAGGGCATTCTGATATCCCTCCGTTATTCAGGAAAAAAATCTTGCCACGTTGTTTCGACATTCTCGCTTCTTGTCATAAAACACAATTCTTTCCAGGTACCCCCAAGAGGTATATTTTGAATTTTACACTCAGAATCGATACTTTCAAGCCATAAGTATAACTAGGGCATTCTGATATTCCTCCGTTATTCAGGGAAAAGAATCTTGCCACGTTGTTTCGACATTCTCGCCTCTAGGCATAAAACAAAGTTCTTTCCAGGTACCTCCAAGAAGTGCATTTTGAACTTTAAACTCAGAATCGAGACTTACAAGTCATAAGTATCACTAGAGCATTTTGATATTCTTCCGTTATTCAGGAAAAAAAGTTTGCCACCTTGTTTCGACATTCTTACCCCTTGGTACAAAACAAAGTTCTTTTCAGGTACCCCAAGAGGTGTATTTTGAATTTTACACTCAGAATCGATACTTTCAAGCCATAAGTATAACTAGGGCATTCTGATATTCCTCCGTTATTCAGGGAAAAGAATCTTGCCACGTTGTTTCGACATTCTCGCCTCTAGGCATAAAAC
>VTPC01001827.1:175722-199640 GCA_011009095.1 Ignelater luminosus
GGCATAAAACTAAGTTCTTTCCAGATACCTCCAAGTGGTGTATTTTGAACTTTACACTCATAATCGAGACTTCCAAGCCATAAGTACAACTAGAGCATTCCGATATTCCTCCGTTATTCAGTAAAAAAATTTTGCCACCTTGTTTCGATATTCTCGCCTCTTGACATAAAACAAAGTTCTTTCCAAGTACCCCCAAATCAACTCAAAATCAGGAGTTCTAGGTCATGTATACCACTTAAGCATTCTGATATTCCTCAATTTTTCAGAGAAATAGGTCTTGCCTTGTTATTTCAGCATTTTCCCGTCTTGATGTAAGAACAAAGTTTTCCCCAAATTACTAGAAGAGGTGTATTTTGGTCTTATGTTCTAAATCAAGATTTGACACGTCCCTTTCTAAAAGATGCGTTCGAAGTTTTCCGAACTATTTTTAATTCTTCAGCTATTCAAGCTAAGTACCTCTGCGTAATACACACTTAACCCAAGAAAATTGCTTTTTTATCATCATCATATTTTAATCATACAACTTTAATCAAAATGTTCAAAGTAACTTATGAAAAATTTAGAACAAAACGAACATCAAAAAGCTCCTAACATTATTAATTACGGTAAATTTACAGTTAAATTTAAAATTACAATTTAACAAAGTAAGTAATGAAAGATAACATTCAAACAGTTCATGAAGAGAAAAAGGCATTTTGTCATTAAACGACTGAAATGCTTCAAGTTAAATTGTGGTTCCAGGAAATGCTCTAAATCAAAATTTTACGTAACCACAAAGAGCATACAAAATGCACTGACAACAGTTGGGTTTTATGAAAATGTTCTGATAGCTTTCAAAAGAAACCAAAACACGCAGATTTATTATTTAGTTTCTGTTAAGCAGAGACAATTTCTCAACACTTTTTTTTTTATAAAAGCAAAAACACAATAACAATCAATCTTAAAATTTCCCAAATTCAGAACCGACAACTCTTTCAACACCGCACACACAAGAGGGAATGAATAAGAGCAACCAAACAGAAACCGTCAGATTGTTTGATGTAGGTAAAACTCTTTACGTGCAAAAAACCCATGTTACAGTGCTTGTTAATTTTGTTCCGCCGAACATGTCATTATAGATGACAACGGTGGTGGCGGCTGCGGCGGCGATAGCTCGACAACGGACGAAAGCCGCCCGCCGTTCCGCATTTTGGTGATCCGAAAATACCCTACTGCTGCATGCGTTTCTTCTGGGAAGCGGCATGAAATCCAACACCGCATAATAAATAAATTTTTGTTGCACAGCGTAAAGAGAGTCGTGTGTACACGTGTATATCATCCGCTTTTTACCCACGTGTATGGCCTCATTCACATACAATGGTATTAAAGCGGTGCAACGGAAGAACGAGTGAGTGCATCGCGACGGTACGACAGCTTTTCCCTTCGTGGATACCCCGTCTTGACCTTGGTCCTTTCCTTTGGAAATAAAAAGTTTTTACTTTTCACTGTTTTTGTTTTTCGAATTTAATAATGAATGCCGAACGTTAGGTAGTATTATTAATTGTACGATTAATTAAATTATTGTTGATGATAACAATGTGAAGTTGGTCATTATTTGACAGTAATTATAAACGAGATAAGAATCGGAAGATTTATATGAAAAGATAACATTCTAACAGAAATAATTCATTTTCCCGCACATTGAAATGAAAAAAATTCAATTATGAATGTGCAATTATAAATTCAACTCTATACATTGTGAGGTCAACCCGATTAAGTGGATTTCAAAAGTTAATCCCCACTGTGTTGTTTGTTCCATAAATGAAAATCAAAGTGGTGATTAACTTTTGAAATCTATATCTTTTTTTTGTTTGTTAAAAAAGAAATAATACCGTATGTATCAACGCAATGATTGCTCAAAATAAAAGCGAATACTTATCAATGTTACTCTAAACCAGCTTAGAAACAAAAACTAACAAGAACTTCTTTTGTATGTTCACAAAGTAAGCTATAATGCTTTTTTAATGGAACGGGATGGTTCATTCGTTTCGTTCAAGCAACATTTTTATGTTATGTATTCTTTTAAAGAATTTAAATCAAAGACATTTTAAGCTATTGTTGTGGTATCTTAGGGATGATATCGATTTTATGTTTTATCTCGTGGTTTCGATATTTTGCATCAGATTAGATTTTTGGTATCCATCTAGCATTCATTGTTTCCGAGATGACATATTAAATTTTCACAACAAACACTATTTGCTATTCTCTCTCGTTCCAGTTTGCCTGCAATGGTTAGTTAGTTAGTGACGCTGGGCAAAAACACCCTGTATGCAATCTCATTTGTAGGTGAACCTGTGCTCTATGCACTTGGTTCTTAAAGAAAACCTTTTATTTTTTACAATTTCCCTAAGTTGCATTCCTGATTCATTCTCAAAAGCCGCCGACTTAGAGCTACATAGCTGCTAAGGTAAATATTCTTTGTAACTTCAACCTTCCTGCAGATGTTTCAGTGTGGTGTCAGGTAGCAGTTTCTGATGTACTCAGATCGCATTTCATGATTCGGGTACGTATCTTTCCACCCTTTATGACAAATATACCAATATTAGCATGTTGATTCAGGTGCGCATCAAGAGTAATCGTTTTTACCTTCATGAAGATTAGTGTTCGTTTTGTGTTAAGATTAAGTTCAATATCAACCGCCGAATTTTTCTGAAGAAGGTTGAGACTCTAAAAAGAAGATTCTAAAAAGAACCATTACGCTACGTCTCCCTTCTTACATAACCTAAAACGTCAATTCAATTAAACAAGATTGTACGTTGAAATATCTTTTTAATTCGATAGTCGAAATAATCGAAGTAATTAAAGTAATTGAAAGAATCACAAAAATCTAACACATTGAAAACGATCGAAATAATCGAAACAATCAAAATCATCCTAACAATCAAAAGAATTGAAAAAATATAAATAATCGAAAACATCGAAAATATCAAAATAATCGAAAGACTAGAAATAATCGAAATAATTTTCTAATCTAGAAATAATCTATTAATCCACATAATCGATTACTCTCGGAATAATCGAAGTAATCAAATAATCTAAAAAATCAAAAAATCGAAATAATCGAACGAATCCAAAGTATTGAATAAAATCGAAATAATTGAAAGAACTAAAAAAAATCGACGCAATGGAAACAATGAAATAATCCAAATAATCAAAATAATCGAAATAACTGAAGAAAATCGAAAAAATTCGCAATAATTTAAAGATTCGAAATAATCGATTAATCTAGAAATAATCCAAGTAATCAAAATAATTGGAAGAACTGGAAAAACTGTAAAACATCCAAAAAATCAAAATGATTGAAGTAATGGAAATAATTCAAATAATAAAACATGGAAAATATCAAAATAATCGAAACTCGAAATAATAAAAATGCTCGAAATAATCAACTAATCTAGAAATAATCTATTAATCCAAATAATCGGTTACTCTCGGAATAATCAAAGTAATCAAATAATCGAGAAAATCAAAATAATCGAACGAATCCAAAGTAGTGAAAAAATCGAAATAATTGAAAAAACTGAAAGAAATCGACACAATGAAAATTATTGAAATAATCGAAATAAACGAAAAAAGTGAGAAAATCGAAAAAACTCGCAATAATTCAAAGATTCGAAATAATCAATTAATCCCGGAATAACCGAAGTAATCGAAATAATCAAAAGAATCAAAGGAATTGAAAAAATCCAAAAAATCAAAAGAATTGAAATAATCGGAAAAAATTGAAAAAAATCGAAAAAAATGGAAATTATTAAAATAATGGATATAATCAAAATAATCGAAATAAACTAAGGAATTGAAAAAAATCGAAAAAACTCACAATAATTTCAAGACTCGAAATAATCGATTAATCTCGAAACAATCCAAGTAATCAAAATGATCTGAAAAAATTGAAAAAACTGCAAAAATAAAAGAAAAACGAAATTATTGAAATACATAATGGAAATAATCAAAATAATCAAAAGAATTGAAACAAATCCGAAATAATCGAGACTCGAAATAATCAATATGATCGATTAATCTCGATATAATCAAAATAATCGATTTTTTAAAAATGATAATCAAACTTTTGATTAATCGATTATTTTCCAATCAATCGATTATTATGCACAACCCCAGTCGTAACAATAATACTAAGATTACCGCAAGCAGGCTTTGAACCAAGGCTATACTGTCTAAAAGGCTGATTCGGCTAAAGCCTAGGGCACCACACAAGGAATAAGTACCCTGCCGAGTCAAATATTTTTTACGATCACCTACTTTTCGTTGAGTCATGATATCAGTCCAAACCACAAAACTTCGTTCTTCCTTTGGGAGGGTAACTGTTTTCCCCTAAGAAATGGAAAGACGATGTCTCGTTGTTTCTTCTTCCACTTCCTATCATCAGTGACACGTGCTTTTTTAATGCTTACTAGACAGTTCTGTAGGTTTTTCTCATGTACGATCTGATTGCAGCTTCTCCTTCTCGTTCTGAGCAAGTCGACTGTTTTAGTACCACCTGATCATCAGAGCAGCTGTATGTAGATGTTTGGTTCGGTCTTTATAACTTCATCTGACTTCATCAAGATCAATTTGGCGACGAGGCCAGTTGCCGGTTGAGGTTATAAAAAAGCCGGTTGCCTGTGGAGAACTTTCAAAACCGGGCCCATAGTTACGGTGCTGCCAACGACCCGGTCTCTGTAAATCATCCAGTAAAGGTGTCTTCGCCAGAAAGAAGAAAATTGAGGAAGGAAAGAAAAGAATAGGTTATGGTAATTTCATCTGAAGCTAGGCAGTCAATTCTCAAATACCTTACCAGATTTACACTACTCTCATCAAACTTAAGAGACAGTACGGCTCAGTAGTCTGCTGGTTCAGTGGAACACAATGCTTCATATCGATCGAAAGACTGTCTACAACTGGTTCGGTTTTTGGAACTTGCGGTAACCAGTTTGCTTCTTACTGTTACGATTGTGTGCAGCACGATAGAGCCCTGCCCAGGCCGAAATTTCCAGGACTGACTGAGGATGTATCTGATGCAGCCCGAAAAAAACCCGGTAACTTTTTGATCGGCTCGAAACGAACAAACGGCTTGACAGGTTCGACAAGCTCAAAAGGCCACGACCAAGTAATCCGCTCTGTCGACGGTGCAATACGAGAATGCCCCTTTTCGGTTCAGTTTGAAGATAAGGCTTATCTGAATCAGTGCGAAAAAGATCTCGGTACGGTGCAAAGGGAAAATTCTCCGTCTCGGTTCAACATAAAAGATGTTTGTCCGAGTCAGTGCAGTAATCCTCCTGTGAGGTTCAGTGCGAAAATAGTGCATCCAAGCCAGTGCCAAAAAGATCTCGAAAATCGTATGCTTCATATCAGTACAAAAGTAACGGCCCAAAAACCTCGACCAAACCTAAGCCCGACAAGCCCAACAGGGACAAACAGCTCGAGAGGTACAAACTGTCGGACAGGTCCCAAACGACCTGATAGACCCGAGTGGCTCAACAGGCCCAAACAGCCTGGGTGGCCCGATAAGGCCAAGAAGTCTGATAATTTTTAAACTGAGTTCTGACCCGAGCCATACTCGAGTTTCGGGTACAGCAGATTTGAATTATAAACGACTGGGGTTCACCTGATCTTGACTTAGCTTGTTGGAGTCGGTACGAAAAAGATGTCGGTCCGGTGCAACAGGAAAATTCTTGTTTTGGTTCAGTAAGAAAGTGATCTTGCTCGAGTCAGTACGACGATCCTTCGGTGAGGTTCAGTGCAAACATAACAGCCCGAAAAGTCCGACCAACGCCAAGCTTGACAGGTCTGGCAAGCCTAAGAGGCTCAAACGACCCGAGCGATCCGAACGGTCCGACTGACAAAATGTGGGCCAAAAAGTCCGATAAATTTTTAAACTGGGGCCCGGCCTAACCCGTCGGTCCGACTAAAAACCGGGCCTCTACAGCACGGTGCGATATAATAATTTACTCAACTACCCGAAACTTCCGAATTTTGTGGAATTACGTGGAGCTTATAAACAAGTTCAACTGCCTTTAAAACTTGAACTGTCAAGGTACATATCGGTAGAAAAACAAAATCATAAGACTAATTAGGTGAACGGGTAGAAAATCTCCAATGTAATATGATAACAAAAATTAGCTTAGCTTTTATACATTCCAGAAACGCAAAAGGTCACCAATTTCAAAACAGACAATCTTTTGAGATCAATCTGGAAAATGAATAAATGAGAAAACGAAACTAATTCATTTCCTAAGTTTCTCCGAGATACTAGTTAGTTATTAAAAAAAAAAAAATACAGCGAGTGTCGCTTAAGCGTTGTTTGTAGAAAATAATAAGAATAGAAATAATTTCGTGTAAAATACAGATCGATTTTTGATCGAATTTCTTTTACCCACAATCACACTTATCGCTAATGATGCCATCGTTTGGCATTTTTAACTTAAATAGATTTTGTCATTCAGAGAATTTAATCAAAACGTTTCAATCTTAAATTAATCTTTATCTTGAACTATAAAAAGTAATCACAAAAGTGGAATTTTAAAATTTAATTTACAAATTTTTATGCAATCTTCAACCTCATTTTACGTATTAAAGTGAATTATAACCTAACTTTCTTATTTTTTTTATAACAAATTACATACTAGATCTAATTTCATTATTAATAGATAAAACAGCAAAACAGTACAACATTTTTCTCTTTACATCAATCTTTTTGTAAAAGTTGCATTATTACGTACTTACTGTACCGCAATAATATCTTAAAAGTGAGGATTACTTAACTTTTTCTCACATCCATCAATCATGACAGAAATCTAAAGAGAGAATAATTAAAAAAGAGAGAAAAAAGGAAAAAATTTAATGATAACCTGTTGAAAATAAAATGAATAAAAAAGCAGATCGTTTTGATAAAACAATAAAGACCTTGTATGACGCTCTCACTTTCCAAACGAGTAAGCTCCTATGGTCTGCCTAGTATTGCCTACTCTAAGAACAAGTGTGTCAAGGACAAGCCACACTGTAAATCTCAGGTAATTGCTTAAAAACTCATTTAAACCTGATGTTGTTACGTCGTAAAGAATTACGTATAGAAAATCGAGAGTAAAAGAGGATGAGATAAAATTGCCAATTCCAAAGTGAAGAGGATCAACTTTTCACTGTTTCAGAACGAATTTCAAGAAAATTTATGACACCTTTTACAGGTGTAATAAAAGCGACCCTCCCGCTAGGTGGTACGTTATCAATCAATGGGTCCCTTCTTTCCATTATAGCAACTTTGAAGGAATTTAGACATGCCGTGTCTTGTTTTATTTAGTTAACAAGCAAATATTTTGACTTTGTGTATTTTTGTATTTATAGAGTTAACCTGATGACCCGCTGGGACTGTTGGCACACATTCTTTTTTCGGGTGAATGTATAAACTGCTCTCCTCTCTTTATGCTTGGTGCGTTATTTATTTGTAACGAAACGCACACGTAGAATACCTGCTGACGGATTTAGTACACGTCTCTATTTTTACCTGCAATTTAGTGCATATAATGGTCGAAATCATACGCTTTAATTGCTTGCCTTTTTTTATTACTGTCCTTTTCCTTTCATATTTTTCATAACTGCCAGTAAGTCAAGGATTTTTTGTACAAAATAAAATAAACAAAAATACTTGCTATGTATCAAATTATAAAAATGATAAATACATAAGTGCTAGGTACCGTTGTAGTTTTCCTATCATTGCAGCTTCCTAGTTTATTACACCATGACTTTTGATTGCAGTACACACAGGATGGTTTGAAATTGCAAATATTTCGTAGAGAAATTCCTTCCGTAAAATTGCGGTATGCATTTTTATTTTTTTATAAACGAATGAAATAGATAAAAGGAATTTCCGAGTAGAATTACATCGTTTAAAATTCAATTCGATAGTAGGAGATAAAAAGATCACTCAGCTCAACTTGTTAAACCAGTACACAAGTACAGAAAAAAAAGACGAATAAGAAAAGTTTAATAAAATAAAGAAAACCAAAGCAAAGAATAGAATATTAAAAACTGAAAATACGAAGATGAAAATGAAAATGAACTAAACAGAGAAAGGCAAAATAAAAAAGACGTGAAAAATATACAGAAAACCAAAATAAAAAAGAAGGGAAGGAGAATAACGAAGATAAAAAGTGACAACAAAGGAAAATCAATAAAGACGAATAAAAAAAGTTTAATAAGATGAAGAAGACCAAGGCAACGAATAGAATATTAAAAACTGAAAAGACGAAGATGAAAATGAACTAAACAAAGAAAGGCAAAATAAAGAAGACGTGAAAAATATAAAGAAACCCAAAATAAAAAAAGAAAGCGAGGAGGATAACAAAGATGAAAAGTGACAACAAAGGAAAATCAAAAAAGACGAAAGGTATGTCAAAAAAAAACCAGGGCGATCAAAAACGAGCAAAAGAATAGAGACTAAAGAAGAGAAGGCCAAAAATAAGACAGAAACGAGAAAGCAAAAGAACTTGAAGACGTACACAATGAAAAGGACGTACAGATAGATAATAAAAAAGAAAGAGGAAATAAAGACCAAAACGAAGAAGTAACGACGCAAAGAATGAAAAACAAGCAAAACATAAACATGAAAGACAAAAACGAAGGCAACGAATAAAAAGAACATGAAAACGGAAAAGACAAAGATGAAGAAAAGCAAGATAAAAAAGAAAACAAAGAAAATGAATGCAAAAAACGAAATGAACAGAAAAGAAACAAAAGTAAAAACGATGATGATGAAATAGACCAAGAAAGCAAAAACTCGAAGACAAAAATAAAATAGGATGAAGAAGACGTAAACATAAAGTCAAAGTAGACGAATATAGAGAAAAATAAATCAACGAAGACAAACAAGATAAAAGCAACAAAAGTAAAGAAGACAAACCACAAAGGCACAGAAGAAATCCAAAACGACAAAATCAAAGAGATGAAAGCTAATGTAGAGAAAACAGAAAAGGAACAAACGAAGACGGTAAAAGATGAAAACAAAAACAAAAAACAAAACAATTTGCTAATGAACACGGCGAAAAACAGTAGGAGAGAAACAACAACAACAATAACAACCAGAAAGATTAAAAAGATAAAGAATAGAACAAAAACGAAGACTATTACTACAAAGATTGAAGACAATGACAGAGAAGAAAAGATCTAAAGAATAAAACAAACGTTAACAAATATAAAGACAAAATAGACTGAAAACAACAACAATGCATAAGACGAAGACTAAAGCAACGAATACGAAACAGACAAACAAATGTGAAGAAAAATGAAAACAAACACAATAAGAAAGCAAACAAAGAAAGCGAATATAAGAAAGACAAAACAAATTCGAGTTGAAAAAACCACAACAAAAAGCTGAAGAAATATAAAGACGAAATAAACAAAGCTGAAGTAAAACAAGATAAAGGGCAAAAAGCGACAACGCAGCAGACACAAAGAAGATAAAGATGACGAAAAAATGAAAAACTCGAAGGAAGAAAAACAAAACCGCAGTAGTACATAAAAACAAGAACAAATAATGTAGAGGACAAAAACGACAAGACAAACATAGAAAGAGGTAAAAAAAAGACACAAAAAACGAAACCAGAAAAAACATAAATGTAGGCAATAAATGCGAGAAAGGTAAAAATGAGAAGACAAACATCAAGAAGAAAACGCTGAAACCGACGAATAACACCAAGATAAACGAAGATAATTTAAATGAAGAAGATCAAGATAAAGAACAAGAATAAAATATCTAAGTTAAAAACAAAAAGAAAAAGCAAAAGAACTTAAAGAAGACAAGCCAACAAATTATCAAGAACAGAAATGAAGTAGACGATGTCAAAAAGAAAATTGATGAAAAAGACGTAGATAAAAACAAAATATACGAAGAAAAGCAAAACAATCAAGAAAACAAAAGCGGCAAGAAAAACAAACAACAAAGACGAGAAATGTAAACAAAAAAAGCCAAAGTGATGAAGACAAACACGGAAAAACCAGAGCAAAGAACGAAATCAATAAAATAAAGATAAAAATAAAGAAGAAATTAAGAAAGAGAAATAAAAAAAGAAAAGCACATAAAACAAAAACGAGGTAATCAAAAACAAATTAATAATATGACAACAGTAACGCCAGAAAAAAACAAAAAAAAAATGAAAAGTATTGTGGAGTATACAAAATACAAAGACGCTGAAGAAAACAAAGATAAACTGACTACGAAGAAAGAAATGAAAAGAAACTAGAGATAAAGATTAAAAACCAATAAGAATGAAGAAAATAAGATACATGACAAAGATAAACAGGATAAAAACGAAAACCAAAAAACGAATACCAGAACGAAAAAAAAGAACTCGACGGAGACCTAGAAAAAAATTACAAAGGGTTGAAAGAGATGGAGGCTAAAAAGATAAATATGAAAAAACAGTACAAAGGGAAATTCGAAGGTCAAGCAGGCAAGTAATACCAAAAAGCAAAAACCAAGTAGACAGAGTTCAAAATAGCTGAAGAAGATGAAGACAAATTTGAAAACGAAGAAAAGCAAAACAAAGAAAACGTAAAGAAACTAAGAACACGAAGAGAAAGAAGAATACGGAAACGCTGAAAATAAAGAGAAAAACAAAATAAACAGAATGGAAAGGATAATAATGATTATGATGACAATGACAAAAAGGAACAAAGACGAACTAGGTGAGCTCTAAGAGGAAATAACGTACTGATCAGAGAAGATAAGAATGAATATGACCAAGAAAATATATATGAAGAAACCATTATAAATGACAAAGATAAACAGGATTAAAAAGAATACCAAAAAGAAAGAAGAAACTTGACGGAGACCTAGAAAAAAATTACAAGAAGGCTGAAACAGATGAAGGCTAAAAAAATAAAGATGAAAAAACAGTACAAAGGGAAATTGGAAGGTCAAGCAGGCAAGTAATACTAAAAAGTAAAAGCCAAGTAGACAGAGTTCAAAATGGTTGAAGAAAACGAAGACAAATATGAAGACGAAGAAAAACAAGACAGAAAAAAAGATAAAAATGAAGACAAACAAGAAAAGATGAAGAACCAGATGGCGGTAAAGAAAAGGATGTGAAAACAAAAGGAAAAAACTGAATAAACCAAGGGAAAGAATAAATCAAAAATGAAGAAGAAAAAAAGAAAAAGAATCAAACGATTTGGAAGCTGGACATTTTTGACCACTGAAAGATCTTTTAACAACAGTATCGATTCGATCTGAAAGGCAATTAAGTAGTATGTGGGCCTGGTCCATTGGATCATCCTAGAGTCAGCTCACCAAAAACAAAGTGAATGTCAAAATGAGACTTCTACTTCTGACGAGTAGTGAAAGGTGTCATTTTAAACACCAAATATCTTTTATTAGAAGGCCTTGCAAATGAGAAAAGTTAGAATACAAAGTAAAGAAGAACAATTTTCATGCTACTATTGCAAACGCATCTCCAGCCTAGCAAGAAAAGGAAACAGACCAGGATTCGCTTTTAACACTTCACATCCACTTCTTGATGGACAACCAAAATCTCTTACGACAGAGATAAAAACCAAGCGTATTCCTTTCATGTTTTGCAATTTAGTGTTTGACAGCTACGTCCAAATTTTGTCAAATTTTTCATAATCATAAATTTGATACACGAATGATACAATCATGCCAAAACGAAGCGAAAATTTTATTTTTCAGTTTACAATCAATATAGCCATTACCCAAAGCAAAAAAACTAAATGCAGCCTTTTCGATTTTCGCTAGACCAGACGTTTTCCCAATTTTATCATCGGCATCATTTATGCGCCCATAAACAGTATCTTCTCTCGTATAATCACCAACCCACATTTCAATCAAGTCCATCATACTTCATTTGACTATTACTTCATATTGAGGACAAATGAAGATCTGACTACTTGCTGTTCAATGTAGAACCCTGCACAGGCCGAATTTTTTAGACCCGGCCCGGCCCAGTCCGACTGGGGGTAAACCTGACGCCCGACAGGCCCGAACAAACCAACAGGCTCGACAGAAATGAACGGTTTAAAACTGAGGCCCGCTCTGGCCCAAACTCGAGCCAGATTAAAAACCAGGCCTCTACTCGAACCAAACTCGCTAGAATTTTCGACGACCAATCAAGGAGGTTCTTCTAGAGACCTGGACGGACCTGGTTTTCCAGTCGGGCCGTTATGCGGCCCAGGTCAAAACTAAGTTTAACTTATCGAACTTTTCGGGCCTACTTCTGTTGAGCTGTCGTGCCATACGGGTCTTGGCCTTTTGCACTTCTCGGCCCTTCGGGACTATCGGACTGTTTGGATCTCTTGGGCCGTTACCGAGTTTTTTTCAGGCTGCGGCAAGTTTACACCCAGTTGGGCCTGGAAATCTCGGCTCGTGCAGGGCTCTAGGAGCATTAGTATTAGTAGATAAAGAGTTAGAGTTTTGAGTACTATAGGTACATTATTATTTCTTAGTGAGATTTTGTAGAATGTATTATCTAAATTCTCAGTCATTAGTTAGCCATGCATTTTTAAAGCGGAAGAAGAATGGGATGTAACGGAGAGGACAGTGGTAGTGTGGCATCATCTATACAGTTCGCCTAGCCTAAAGCTTTAAAAATGCCATTCCGTCAAAGACTTTCCTTCAGGAAAAAATTGACCCAAAATGTTCTAGTCAACAAGGAAGTAAACCAGTCGAAACTAAAAAAAAAACAGAGCAAGCGTTTCAGATCTACATAAAGAAGACAGTTTTTTAATTGCAGTTCGCTATATCAATCAAGATGTCTAGATCTTTTGTTTTGAATCTTTTAATTGCATTAAGATGTTAAAATATTAAAGACTAACTCCACCTGCAATGCAATCTTTTCAACAACTGTCCTCAAGGTAAATATCAATCAAATATAATCAAATTTTGTTTCTAAATAGGTTGCTTTTGTTTCATAAAAGTTTCTGTTTTTTATTCTCACGGGTAATTATTTAAATTTCTTTTAATTTACTACAAACAGGCCCTTAAAACATTTGGAAATGCTTCGAACTTAAAGAGACTTTTAATTTGTTGTTTCATCATCGCACACTCAAATCAACACAAAATAGCAACAATTAGCTCTTTCATCACACACGTATCTTAGCATTTCTTTTATTAAGAATGACAAGATAAATCCCAAGAAAAATGTTATCGTAGGCGCCTGTGGGTTAAAAAAGAATATAATACAGGAGAAACAAAAGAAAATCACACACACAACGAGATTCTTTGTCGTTTTGTCCACCGCCCCCGTGACAAATTAGGTTACATTTAACAAAACTTTCTGGATTATGTATTACTATCTATGTGTATTATTATACAAGAGATGTGTATGTGTGTGTTGTGAATGATAAATACACATAAACTTACACATACACTTCGAACGATGATGATAGTGATGATCATGAGGAGGACGATGATGATGGAAGAAAAAGGGAGGGCTGATGTCATTAGATAAATGCAGGACATGCTCGGGTGCGCGCGCAAACTAACAACTATCATTTCCGGCGCGGTTCGTCTGCGGCATTGTTAACAAGTTAATTGTGCGAAAGTCTGACAAATATATGAATTTTTATTTTGTTTTTAATTTTTTTTTAAAGATCCAAGTCCTAGTCCAACTGGGACTGCCATCTAGGAGGATTTTAAAAATGAAAGAGGACGACGAAATATTTTAGTTTAGAATTATTTTTGAGTATTTAAAATTTAAAAAAAAATAAAAAAAGGTTTCTGAATGATGAATGTTGAAATGGCAAAACAAGACATAAAACACGTTGCACAACCTCTCAACATTTAATGACTTGTGCTCAATGCGTGAATAAATACAGAAATTTAGAACAACATTCTTATTACATTTTAAGTATTTATATGTTTAATAGTGCCCTCTATTGGTTGCTTTATTAATCATTTCTTTTTTCTCTGAAAACTTCATCAAGCTTTTAAGATTGTTTCATATTTTCTTTTTAGAATTGCGAAGATTACATTTTTTAGATTACTTTATTAAAAAGATAAATTCAAGATGTTTCAAAAGAAAAGTGCATCATCACAATATGTGTGTCTGTGTGTGAAAAGTCTGTAATTATTTCCGGGTGAGTGAACGAAACGCTGATGACATGAGCGGTTAAAAATGCTATGTGTAAATGAACTTAAGACCTTAGATCACTAAAATTTAAATAATTTAATCGTTTATATGAAAAGAAAAAAAATTACATAAATATAGATCGACATTGAAATAATAAAAGTGTCGTTTCGTCTCTTCTTTTTCCCATCTAGGAAATTTATTGTAATAATAACCGGGCTACCTCATAAAGTTTTTATTATTATTTCTTTAGGTTACCATTTTGAGTAGTTATCGTTTTGGGTGTCACAGCTGATTATTAATCAAATAACAAAAACATAAAAGAATCAAAGAATTTTGTACGTCCTTATTCTTAGTTAACCCAAAGGCAGGAATTTCGATATTGATACAGTATGATAGAAAAAAAAAAGGTAAAATTATAGTCCCTTGTCAATATGATGTTAATGTCAATAGCACGTTAGAAATCTTTACTAGAGTTAACATTCAGTTAAGCAATGCTCTAATGTAGACAAACGCACTTTACTGTATATAAAGATCATACTCGTGAAAAGCTTTCAAAATGTGCCATGTTTTTCCACATGTACTATTCTAACCTTCATGCCTTTCCAAAATTCATTTATGTACAAGGCACAAAACGAAATGATAACTGAAGACGCCTTTAAATGAAAGTCCTGTAAATTAGTGATGATAGCTAGCGCTGGGCAATTATTAATTTCAATAATAGATCGAAATAATCGATTAATCGGATAATCCAATAATTGGAATAATCGGATAATATGCATAACCTATTTATTTATTTTTTTGTACCAGACGTTCATTTAATACTGTAACTATTGCTTTTAAGTTGGTAATGAAAGATAGTTGTTAACATGCAAACCAAATTTACATTGAAAGTAGTTCAACTAAAATAAAATTAATTTTCTCAATTGTTTCTTTATTTATTTTCTGTCAGTATTTGTATTTTTCATAACCTCAACTTGACTTTGACAGATGTAACCTTAATTATTCAAGGTTAATTTGGTTGATTTCTACCTATAACAGTATTACCAATTTTCGCAGGTGTACCAACTCAAAAATGAGTCACAATATAGGAGAAAAACACGATCGTCCCGACCTCTATTGGAAATTGAAAAAACTAGTTTGGGGGTGATCAACGAGGATCACGCTGTATAAATATACCAATAAGCCTAATTATTACCCGATCATAGTGACGTATTTATGACAGTCCCCACAATAGTCCAGAAAAAAAAATAACAATAGAAAAATTATAATAATATAAAATGTTTGGTAAACGCATTTTGATTTTTCTGCATCAAAATTTCGCCGATTACTTTTCCTTTTTAAGAAACTTGATGTTTAAGAAATTCTTTCCAATAAAACAGATCTCTTCCTAAACAAGGACGTCCTGGGGAGACTAAAACACAACCCTTAAATAATAATGTAAACAATTGACTAAACAATTAGTGAAACTAAAATCAAGCAATTGATTAATCTTTTCCTTCAGTAATTGCACAATTCCTCAATTATTTGATTAGGGCGCAGAATGGCCGATTAACGACGCAGATGGCTCGCTTTCTAATAATCCATTTAATCGGTTACATGAATAATCAAATAATCGGGTAATTGTGATATCGAATAATCGGATAATCCGACAATCGATTAATCTTGTAATCAAAATAATCGAAAGTTGTAAAGTCATCAAGTCTAGAGACTTATTGTCAGCTCCGGCAACATTGGGTTGCGGCTGTTGGTCACCTCTTTTCCGCCATATTTAAAAAATGTGTCCATGCTGGGGGATCCTAAAATGTCTAACGTCTTGAGCCGACATCAGTATTTTTGCTGTTATTAGAAATTCCAGACAAAACCATTAAATTCCCCGATTTACTTATATTTCTTTAATTCCATGACTTTTTCTGTTAAACTTTTTCCCCGACCTGTCCAAGCTTTTCTCTTTTCCAGGCGAGACCGAACCTTGGATTAGAAGAATGTCGAAACATGAAGACGGCAAGAATGAGAGAAGAGATAATCAAATCTGTAGAAATTAAATTGGAAAGAACGTCAATCTACTGTTGTTTTTCTTTCTTCAAAATCAATAATTCTTTGCTTTTCAGCTATTTGATAAAAACGGAAGCCAAATATTTCTGCAGCAAATAGAAATATGGAAGAATGAAAAGAAGCATTAACAATATGAAAAAATCATTTTTGCAAGAAAAAGGCCATAGACACGTGGATTTTCGAAATGTAACGCCCACCTGATTTTAGTACCAATGAATAGCCTTCTCGAAAAAATGCAATTGTCTGACGTCTGATCCACGTCTTATCGTCGTTCAAAATAAATTTGGAATTGTAAAGTTCCTCTTCAGTCCAATGGAATTGAGTGATTGATGCTGAGACGCAGCTCGCTGGTTGGTAAATGGAGCTGAATTGAAAGCAGCAATGGCCGAGATGGTTGGTCGTCGGCTGCATGACGGCCAAGCTTTTGTTCCGGCGCTAAGTTAAATGAAGATGGTCGACAATGATAGGCAGATGCAGGTGTTTAGTTTAAAAATGTATCGGGCTTTTTGGGCTGTTCGGACCTGTCGGCCCGCTCGGGTTTCTCGACCCTATCGGACTTCTTGGACAACCTGTCAAGCTTATTAGGTCGATCGGGCTTTTTCAGGCCGTTATTTTTGTAGTTATCCCAAGTGGACAATCTCGTACTACACCGGACATAGATCTTTTTCGTACTGACTCGGACAGACTATTTTCGTACTGAACCGCAGCGACCGAGATTTTTTCGTACTGACTATCGGGCCATTCGGGTCTGTAAGGCTATTTGGGCCTCTCGAGCCGTTCGGGCTACTAGGGCCGTTCGGGACTCTCAAGCTATTTTTGTAGTTATCCGAAGCGGACAATTTTGTGCGACACCAGACCTAGATCTTTCTCGTACTGACCTGGACAAGCATTATTTTTATCCTACTGCACTGTGGACGGGACGGGTTTTTGCTTTGGGTGTTTGCACAGCCCGGTTCAAAGCTCTCGTTTAGATCAAGTCGGGCCTCAGTTTGAAAATCTACCAGACTTACGCCGGCTCAATCGGACCGTGTTGGGCTTATCAAGCCTCTCGAGCCTGTCGGTTTGTTCGGACCGCTAGGACCTATTAGGTCGTTCGGGCCTGTCAAGCCTATCAAGAAATTGCCAGGTTTATTCACAGTCTTTGCAGGGCTCTAGGTGTTGGTGTGCACAGCGACGAGATCATGATAGAATGGTTGGAAACTGTTGGCGTGTGGAGAATTAGGTTAAGACTGTGGAGGTTGGTGATAATTGTTGGTTATGTGGAATGGATGGGAATTGGCAAAAGTGGGAAAGACTGGTATATGTAATTAGTTATTTTGAAGAAATATGGCGGAAATCTCCCGAATTTCGCGCTACAAGGGATTTGAATGCAGTGATGACTGGTTGAAGAAGAAGCCGCGAAATGTCGCACCCGACGAGCCCTAAGCACAGGTATCCTATTAATAAAAATATTTTTTATTCAACAACCTTAGGAAACAAAATCATAACTGTCCTACAGAATATCGAAAACAAAACCTGAAGATTCAATTTTTGAAGTTAGATCCAGATTCTTAAGACTCGATAAAAGTCGAGTGCGCCTAACCGTTACGCGCGCTTATTTATCATGAGTGAGCAAATTTGGCCCTCGAGATCGAGTTTGAATATCTTTTTGGAGCTTAAACGTAAAGATTAAATTGTTTGGTTAGATATCTGCTTCGAAAGTTAGATCTTGCAACCAAAGGGTGTTTGGTTCTTAGGTTTAGAAGGCTGAAAGCAATGCAAGCGTCAGTCAACGAGGCGGATAAGACAGAAGAAGAAAATCTTGGTCGTTTAGCTTTTGATTTGTCAAATTTATGACCGACTATTTGAGACCAGAAGTCGTTAGTTTCTTATGATATAACTGTGAGTTAGCTTGGATTAAACGAAAGTCTACAAATGAGAATTTGTTAGTTCTTCAGGATCAGTTAGCAGAGCTGCAGACAGTATTGAATTCTGGGTGTCCACCGCCTAAATGACTGGAATTGCACTAAGTCAACTGTTGAGTCCACTGAGTGCCTCTGAATGCGCTCAGTCTTTAAGGAATTAATTCGAATGTTCAAATGAAAACAAATTCAGTTGTCAAAATTTAAAATACCAATAATGGAAAATCATCAACCAGAAAATAGGGACAACACTAGTTGGGTTCAAATTATTACCACTCAGTTTCTTTTAATGAAAACAAATCACTTGATATAGTTTCGTTACAGTTGGCAGCGTAGAAAATTACCTAACGCAATGATCAATAGATTTTCAGGTTATGAAATTGAAAATGTATTTATTTTTAAAAGCTGTGGCATCTAATAGATTTTAAAACCCCATTAAAAGGCGAATTTGATTATGATTCTACAAGAGAAAAAAACTATTGAAATTCAAATTATTTTCTCACGCGCGAAAACGGCGAGATTCGTAATGGCCGTCGTGTGATGTCACTTGATATGTCCAGGGTTAACTAGATAAAAAAATACAATAATACTCAAACGAAAATATTCAATATAAACTTAAAACCTAAATTCGTAGCCAGTTTTTCAATTATCACTGGCAAATATGTAAAAATATAAAATAATCGTTCATAAAATTTTAAAAACAATTAAAATTTGTTTCGGTTTAATTCATTAAATCATTAGGGAAATTTCATATGGTGGTCTAGTTACAATGTTGGTGGCGCTATAATTTTTGAGATTTTTGGTATTGGAGGTTAACAATTTGAAATTTAAAATTTGAAGTTGAAACTTCAAATATGTCTGAAAAAAATGAATCGATCTATTTTGTTACTAAAGCAAATGACGTATTTGTAGATCTTACCTAAAATTTGTGAAAAACAAAATGGAAAACAACTTAACAAAAATTTGACATACTGACATAACCTTATACATCAATAAAAATTTGTAGATGACAGCACAAAAAACAAAATAAAAAAGCGAGAGGGGTCGTATCAAATGAGGTCACAACAATCGCAATAGCGTTTGCGATCACGTGATTTTTTTAAAATATTTTTGTTATTTGCATTTCTAATGTTTAACATAATTATATTCTGAGTATGTTTTCAACTTTAATTTTAGTAATCCACGCACTCTAACCAATACAAAAACGACTAATATTCTTTAATTTAAAATTTTTGCATATTCCCTATTAACCTTCGCCATCTAATAGTCTGTTGATGCTTTGTGATAAGCAGAAGGTTGAGAAGAAACGCCGGTTAAAAAATATTGTTGATGTACCAAGCGAAAGTTTACGATCTGTAAAATGTTTTTGGTGCGTCCTGATGGGAAAAAACCCGAAATTTCTGCTGACAGATTTGACTTGGGAGGTTATGTTTGTCTTATTATTGAAATACAACGTAACCTCAAAAGTCACAACTGTCTGTAGTGTTAACAGTGCTAGCACATCGTAGTAGCAATCGTGACCAATTCTAACTTTGGTGTTTTTTCGATCACACGGTATGAGTTGATGCCGAAGAAAAACGTAATCCAAATGAATAACAAATAAAAATCCTCTGGCGAATCTAAAAACAAAAGATTTAAGATTAAAAAAAATTAAAAACAAATGAAATCGAACCAAACTAAATCTCCATGAACTTTTCAACTGCTTCATTTTTGGGATTTCATCTTTTAGAATTTCTTTCAATAGCCGTTTCATCATGAGATAATTGTTGTTGATCTGCCTTTGTACTTACAAAAAATGAAAGTCATAAATTCACTTTCATGTTTCATATAAGCATGAGAAACGTCATATAATGAATTCAAAAGAACAGAAAGGCTTTATTGTATTATTTTGTTATGAAGATAAATGCGCTTTTAGTGTCGTTTAAGATTGTTCTAATAATAATTTATTTATACGTATTTTATGTTGCTCTATCTAGGACACTATGATTATGCACTTATTTATAATGCAACAACATAATTGTATATTCATTTGTTTTTCTTTCATACTATAAGGACAATATTTCAGAAACACCATCAAGTCAAACCTTATACAATCTAATTCTTTTCCTTGTTTTCTTTCTTTTCTTGATAAGATCGTCTGGTGGGTGCAAATCAAATCTTAAAATCTCAGGGAAAAGGTTAAAACCTATTTGTGTGAAATTGCGATGTTACTTTTTTTCTCAAACACACATACATACATACATATACGTATGTATGTGTCATTTAGCACACATTTATAAATATCGCTCGCATGGCGGGCGTCCCTGGCCGGCGCTGGTGGCGTCTTAACTGGGTCTAGTGCAGTAGGTATATGGGACGACGTGGTGTGGCCTCCGCCTCTTTTACTCTTGCAAAGTTTTTGTGTATACTGGCTGTACTACAGCGCGCTTACTATCTCTACTTACCTATACTAACTTAAACCTGGCTGCGCCTTCATAAATGAAAACCGAGCGTGTAAAATATAATAATTCGGTCGTAAACTCATTTTTGGTTATGGCAGACCTTGGATTTTTGCATCTCTAATAATTCTACACCCACTTTTTTTCTCTCTCTTGTCTGTGTAACACACTTTTGCAAGCCTCGTCTTATTTGGTATTACGATTGGGGGAGAGAAAATGTGTGCATGAAGTTATTTAATCGTGTTATGGATCTTTGGTGTTACCTTTTTAAGAATTTCTTCGATTGCAACACATTTGAGCACTTTTGACAAATGGAATATTACTCGAGTGAAATTGAAATTTAGTTCAAATTTAGAATTACAATGTTCTTCTAATGAAATGAAAGTTAACTAGATTTTGTTTAATAATTATCTATTTTTATACTGATGGCGATTCCTCCTTCACCAGCCCATATAAAAGAATAGCAAAGGTTTTGGGCGCTGGCCACGACAGTCACTCAACCTGAAACTCTGTCAGATTTACTTCCTTGATAACATGTGAATAATTACCTGTAATGCAAAACCAATTTTGCGTTTTGCCAATGTATCGGTCTTTGTCTTGAGAAAACCAAGATCCTTGGTTTTCAAATATCTTGGTCTAATTTATTAATTGCTTCTGGGTCATGCTATTGATATAAGAGTTTTGGTGTTTGTTGATCTTTTTATTGATCCTTTGCGATACTGACAATTTTTGTCTCGATTCAAAGAGCTTTGGCCTTGATCTTGTCATTGCCATAATGGTTGATATTGGTCTTTGTATTCAGAAGATCAAGAACTAGACTTATATAAGAGCCTTAGTGCTTAATGTTGTCATTATTTTTAGGTCTTGGTATTGACATTCGAGTTCTGGTGTTGATCCTGCCATTCCTTCTAGGTCTTTTACTTGATCCTAGCAATCTTCTACCCAATATCGAACAGTTTTGACCTTGACCTTGTCACTGTCACAATTTCTTATCTCGAGAAGGCTAAGTCTCAAACTTACAACAGCCATCTTGGTTTTATTTCTAGACCTTGGTATCGACTTCAGCCCTAGAAACTTTAAGGATGCAGACCTTTTGGTACTAACAGTGCAATTGTTGGACTTGTCATAATTTCTTCGTCCTGGTATTGATCTTGAGAACATGAAAACTAAATGTGTCGTAAACCTAAGAGTTTTGGCTTTGGCCTGGCCATTATTTTCAGGTATTGACGTTGACCTTAACCATAAAGAAATCAATATCAAGACAGAGATATGCCTTGACATGGGCAGCGAGGGCATCAATCTTGGCCTTATCCTTGTTTCTAGGTATTGGTATCAATCTTAGCTCTTCAGAAGTTTAAGTCTGAGACTGGTTTAAGTTTTAGCTTCGATGTGGTAGTTGTTTCTGGGTCTTGGAATTGACCTTAATCTTACACACTCCAATACCAAGACTGAAACAAGCCTTGATATTGACACCAAGGGTTTCAATTTTGGTCTTGCGCTTGTGTCTAGGCATTGGTATCACCCTTAGCTCTCCAGAAGTTTAAGTTGAGACTGATTTAGGTTACAGACCTGTGGATTGTGACAGTCCAATTCTTGGACCTGTAACTTCTTGATCCTGGTGTTGACCATAATAACATAAAAATTAGACCTGTCAGAAGCTTCGGTTCGGACATCAAGAGTTTTGGCTTCGATGTTGTCATTCTTTTCGTGTCTTGGCATTAACTTTAACCTTACATAGACCAATATCAAGACTGAAACAAGTCTTGATAATTACACCAAGAGTTTCAGATTTGACTTTGTCCTCGCTTCTAGGTATTGGTATCAATCTTAACATTCAGAAGTTTAAGTCTGAGACTGATTTAGGTTATAGACCTGTGGATTGTAACAGTCCAATTCTTAGACTTGCAACTTCTTGATCCTGACGTTGATCATGATAAAATGAAAAGTAGACCTGTTGAAAGTCTCAGTTCGGATATTAAGAGTTTTAGCTTCGATGTGGTAGTCGTTTTTGGGTCTTGGAATTGACCTTAATCTTACACAGTCCAATACCAAAACTGAAATAAGCCTTGATATTGACACCAAGGGTTTCAATTTTGGTCTTGCGCTTGTGTCTAGGCATTGGTATCAACCTTAGCTCTCCAGAAGTTTAAGTTGAGACTGATTTAGGTTATAGCCAAGACCTGTGGATTGTGACAGTCCAATTCTTGAAATTACAACTTCTTGGTCCTGGTGTTGATCATGAGAACATGAAAACTAGACCTGTCGGAAGTCTCACTTCGGGCATCAAGAGTTTTGGCTTCGATGTGGCCATTCTTGTTGGGTCGTGGCATTGACCTACAACTTACACAGACCAATAGCAAGACCGAAAGAAGCCTTGATATTAACACCAAGAGTTTCAATTTTGGTTGTATCCTCGCTTCTGGGTATTGGTATCAATCTTAGCATTCAAAGGCTTAAGTCTCAGACTGATTTATATACTAGATCTCTTGATTGTAACAGTCCAATTCTTGGACTTGCAACATAGAAATTAAACCTGTCAGAAACTTTGGTTCAAATATCAAGAGTCTGGGCTTGGACTTTGTCAATTCATTCGGGTCTTGGCATTAACCTTAGCTCTTCAGAAGTTAAGTCTAATACTAATTTAGGTTATATACCAAAGATTGTAACAGTCCAATTCTTGGACTTGTAACTTCTTGATGCTGACGTTGATCATAATAACATGAAAACTAGAGATGGCCGAAGTCTCGGTTCGGATATCAAGAGTTTTGGCTTCGATGTTGTCATTCTTTTCGGGTCTTGGCATAACCTTGACTTTACACAGACCAATATCAAGACTGAAACAGCCCAATTCTTAGGCTTGTCGTAACTTCTTGGTTCTGGCTTTGAATATGGAAGCATCAAAACTAGATCTGTCGGAAGCGTCGGTTCGTACATTAAGAGTCTTGGTTTCGATGTCGTCAGTTTTCAGGTATTGGCATTGACCTTGACCACTTCCAAGACTGAGATAAGCCTTGACACTGATACCAAGGGCTTCAATCTTGGCCTTGTCCTTTGTTCCAGGCATTAAGTGTGATACTAATTTAGATTATAGACCTGTTGATTGGAACAGGACAATTCTTGGACTTCTCGTAACTTTTTGGTCCTGGCTTTGATCATAACAACATAAAAATTAGACCTGTCAGAAGCCTCGGCTCGGACATCAAGAGTTTTAGCTTCGACGTGGTCGTTGTTTTCGGGTCTTGGAAGGCCGAAACAAGCCTTGGTATTGACACTAAGGGTTTCAATCTTGGCCTTGTCCTTGTTTCCAGGTATCGGTATCAACCTTAGCTCTTCAAAAGTTTAAGTCTGATACTGATTTAGGTTATAGACCTCTAGATTGGAACAGTCCAATTCTTGGACTTCTCGTAACT
>VTPC01001827.1:200040-221234 GCA_011009095.1 Ignelater luminosus
TGTTGTCATTCTTTTCGGGTCTTGGCATTAACCTTGACCTTACACAGACCAATACCAACACTGAGATAAGCCTTGACACTGACACTAAGGGCTTCAATCTTGGTCTTGTGCTTGTGTCTAGGCATTGGTATCAACCTTAGCTCTTCAAAAGGCTAAATCTGATACTGATTTAGGTTCTAGACCTGTGGATTGTAACAATCCAATTCTTGGACTTACTACTTCTTGTTCCTGGCGTTGATCATAAGAACATGAGACTAGACCTGTCAGAAGTCTCGGTTCGGACATCAAGAGTTTTGCCTTCGATGGAGTCATTCTTTTCGGGTCCTGGCATTATCTTTGACCTTACACAGACCAATACCAAGACTGAGATAAGCCTTGACACTGAGACCAAGGACTTCAACCTTGGCCTTGTCGTTGTTTCTAGGTATTGGTATCAACTTTAGCTCTTCAAAAGTTTAAGTCTGATACTGATTTAGGTAGTAGGCCTCTTGATTGGAACAGTCCAATTTTTGGATTTGTCGTAACTTCTTGGTCGGAAGTCCCGGTTCGAATATCAAGTCTTATCTTCGATGTTGTCAATCTTTTCGTGTCTTGGCATTTACCTTGACCTTACACAAACCACTTTTTTTAAAGGACTAAAATAAGCCTTTATATTGACACCAAGGATTTTAATTTTGGTCTTGTCCTTGTTTATAGATATTGGTATCAATCTTAACCGTCAGAAATTAAAGTTTATGACTGATTTAGGTTATAGAGCTGTTGACTGTAACAGTCCAAATCTTCTTCTTGATCCTGTCTCCGATGTGTAGAACCTGGAAACCTGTTATGGGTCTTGCTTTGGGTATACATAAGAAGTCTTTACTTTGATCTAGATTTCTTGATATCAATAGCATAGATTTTGATCGGGAGAGAATCAAGACTAAAACAGCTAGACAGCAAAAGTATCGTTAATCATCATTTCTAGAATTTGGTATTAATGTTGTACTTAGAAATGAAACTGAAATTGATCTGCATACCAAGAGCCTTAGTGCTTTGGTTATTTGTTAGATCTTGCTATTGATTTTATTATTATTATTATTATAACCAAGAATAAAATTGAAATAAGACTTGAGTCTTTGAACTTCATTTTGGGAGGTTTTACGATGGTTTGGCAACTCTAATTAATCGTAACATAACGATCCAGTGCAACAACCTAAAAATGAATTGTTTTGGAAAAACAAAATTAATTTCAAATTGTCAACAGGGTGACAGATTTCTGTTTAATGTAAAATAGCCAAATCTAACCAACTCTTTTTTCATTCGTTGTGTTTCACGGACTACACGAAGATATTAAAGATTTATTGGAATTGTAGAACTCCATTTTCTTTATCATATGTATAGTTTGTAGAAACTGAGTTTGAAATTTCTAAATCACTACTTCTTGATGGTTTTTATTGAAAAGCAATCAGATCGAACTTTAAAATTTAGGATATCATTACCTTCTTGAATTCTTAAGAAAAAATATTTTTCCCAGTTCCGTAAATAAACAACACGATATCGATAATGGAACAAGAAGACATAAATGATAAAAATTTCATTTCATATAAATATTTCATAAAAACAAATCGAAATCCAAGCACGCTTTTGTTTTAAAACCCATTGAAACGAATTTCCGTTTTAACCGACATAAAACACGAAAAGTGGGACACATCATTCGTTCATTCAATTAGAAACGAAAATCGAAAAATGCTCATTTTAACCTGGATTTTTTGGGTTGATTCGTTTGATAAATAATAGTATTTGGAGGAACGTTTATTAGTATACAATCTGATGACGACGAAAAAAAAAACATAACAGACAAGAAGAGAGGAAAGAGGTAGGTAGGTATAAACCCAGCGACACACTAACCTACTGACACTGACATCACAACTACTTTTGCTTTCAATATTATGATGTTGCTTGCGCAATAAAATTATGGTATCAGGGATATCCACCTGTATTTATTCAAGAATTATTACTCACTTTTAACGAGACGGGAAAAAATTGAACGGCGGCACTTTTACTTTTTCTTGGCTGGGTGACTTCGAGAAATCTTTGCACTAATAATAATTATTATATATATATATATATAAAACAGGGTTAAAATTGAGAAAAACGTGATGCAAAGTAGCTCTTTAGGATTGCAAGATCTGATTCGAAAGGTATTTTCTGTTTGTACTAACATTCTGAGAAATTCTCTCTTGGATGGTTCTTCAGAAACTTTTTCTGTATTTTCCCGCATGGCGTTTACGTGATGCAAGTCACTAAATATTCGTTTAATGGCAGTTTCAGTGCTTCTGATGACGAAGACATGTTGCCAAAAGTGATGCAATTTTTGTAACATAGTTTCAATTCATCCTTCATTCCCAGAAGATTACTTCCCAGATACGGTAAGGTACATACTAAATAGATCACTTTTACATTCCTAGTATGACGTCTTCCAATTTCTTATAAACAGGATTCACACATGGAAGGTCTGCCGAGAATTAATCGTAAGTTAAGACACTGATACATTTCTATCAACACAAAAGACATTCTAATTGTCAATCTGACGACGTTACATTTCTTTCGCAGCTCAAAAGGCCCGACTGCATGATTTATGCCGAAATCAACTAGCTTCGTGTCACGAGGTAATCACGCTGTATTATTGCTACTTGTCCCGGACATGACTATAATTATTTTAACGACTTTCCAAATTTTTTTCTTCATATAAGCTCCCCGAAGAAGGTTAATGGAGGGTTAAGCCCGACGTTGGGCATCGCAGGCCTTTGTCGGAAACCTCAAATAGGGCCGCGTTTGTATTTTGTCTTCTTAATGCAGGGCGAAGACCAACTTTTAATCAACGCAGGTGTCCTGTCGGAGATCTCAACTCAACCCGCGTTTGAGAATAAAACTTTTGGCCTGGGCCACTGCAGGTGGCCTGTTAGAACCCTCACCCCGATCCGTGTATTTGTATTTAGTTTTCTTAATGGAGAGCTAAGTTTCGGCCATCGCAGGTAGTGTTGGAGGACTCGACACGATCGGCGTTTGTAATTAGCTATCTTAATGGCACATCTCACATGGCCTCTTGGAGGATATCACCCTACCGTGGGCCACCATAAATGGCCTGTTGGAAGGCTCAATTCGATCCGCATTTGTACTGTCTTCCTAATAGAGAGAGAAGCTCGACGTTTGGTTAGCGCAGGCGGTCTGTTCTAAGGCTCAACCCAACCCGCGTTTGTTTAGTTATCTTAATGGAGGATGAAGCCCGAGCTTAAGCTACAGCAGAGGGCTCAATCCAACCCGCATTTGTATTTGAAGAGTTTTCGTAATGCAAGACGAAGCCCGACCTTAATTACCATAAGTAGGCATGGGACCAAGTTTGTGTCATCACAGGTGGCCTGTTGGAGGACTCAACATGATCCGTGTTTGTAGTGTTTTCTTAATTGGTGAGAAAAGCCCAATTTTTGCTTGGCGCAGGCTGTCTGTTTTAGGACTCAACACGATCCGTGTTTGTTTAGTTATCTTTATGGAAGATGAAACCCTTGGCTTGGGACACCTCAGGTGGCTGCCCCACCTGCTTATTGTTCTTAATGGAGAGCAACCGCTGATGTCTCAATCCAATCCGCGTTTGTATTTAGTTTTCTTAATGGAGAACGAAGTTCGACTCTTGTGTTTAGTTTTCTTAATAGAAGGCAAAGCTCAAACTTGGGTCACGTGGGTGGCCTGTTAAAGAGTACCTCGCGGCCACCGCAGGTGGCCTATTGAAAGGTTCACCCTAACTAGCGATTCTATTTAGAGTTCTTAGCAGAAGGCTCAATCCGACCTAGTTTTTTTCAATAGAAGGCGAAGTCGAACCTTTGATCACTGCAAGTAGACGTGGGCCACCACAGATGGCATGTTAGAAAGCTCAATCCTAACCGCAGCTGTTTTAAGGTGGCCCCAGGCGGGTTCTTGGTAGATTCATCCCGACTCGCGTGGGTATCTAAGGAGGGAAAGGAGGGAGAAAAGAACTTAATTTCTTAATGGAGGATGAAGCCTGAGCTTGGGTCATCGCAGGTGGCTTGTTGGAGGGTTCATCAAGAGCCGGGTTTTTAATTCGTTTTCTGAAGGGGGAAAGCCCGATATGTGGATCACTGCAGGTGGTCTCTTGACAGGCTTAACCCGAGTTGCGTTTCTATTTAGGTTTTTAAAGGAAGGGCAAAGCCCGACTTTGGTCAACGTAAGCTGAATGGTCGTATTTAGTTTTTTTTTTAAATAGTTGGTGGAAAGTGTAGTCCAAACTGTTTTGAACAAAAATGATCTCGATTGGTGGCCACACTTGTTTCTACTCAAACAGGATTAGAAGAAGAAGAGCGTTTTAGCGCAACATAACTAGGCCTACGTAGGGAATACTTGCAGATGACACGAATATGTATTGGGCTGCCCCATATTTGTGCACCTTGATGCAATCGCCTCGTTAATTTAACGTCTGATGCCGGCCTTGCATGTCCCATCCAGATTTGAAGCTTTAGACCAGAAGACCAGAACTTCGGACTAGACGTTCAGTGAGTTGGTTTAAAACTAAGTCCATACAGACCTTCTGTGATTACATTCGACTTGCACTATTTAGCCCAATGAATAGTGAGAAACAGCTAAGCCACTGAAAACGTCCGACTAATCAAAAATAACCAGAACACCAAGCAGTCCCTTTAAGAACATTTCAAATTAGATTTTTGGTCATTTTTGGCATTTATCTATACAGTGTGTTCAAGATAAGGATGCACAGCATGAGGATCTTGGAAATGGTAAGAAATACGGGATCGGTTAAATGGGATGAAAGTTGGCTATTTATAGGACCTTTTTGCTGGCGTTTGCAAAGTCTAGATATCTCGGATAGTTTCAGAGATATTAAAAAAAAAGTAGGTTTCTAGATTTTCTTTTTTTCTTTTATTTATTTGAAGAGGTATAGAAAAACTAAAACCATTTTTCCATTGCCACTTTTTATTCTCTATTAAAATACGTTAACAAAATTGATTTCTTATGCTATAAATTAATGCATTCTGCAGTACCCTGGCCTGCACGATCACCTGATGTAACACCGTTAGATTTCTTTCCTCTGGGCTTATGTCAAGAATCATGTGCTTAACCAAAATTTTGAAGATAAACAGCAATTATTGCAGTTGGTCACAGCAGCATTCAACACAAAAAAATCAAAACCAAAATAACCCTATCATGTTTACATCATTAGAATCGTGACAACAAGAGGTATCCAAAACAATTTTCAATTGCTTTTCCGCCTATTTAAAAAAATGAGGTTGATGATGGTTACTCGAAACCGAAACGTTGTACAGGAATTTTGTTAGCGTATTTTAATAGAGAATAAAAAGTGGCAATGGTAAAGTGGTTTTAGTTTTCCGATATCTCTTCAAATAAATAAAAGAAAAAAAGAAAATCTAGAAATTACTTTTTTTTAAATATCTCTGAAACTATCCAAGATATCTAGATTTTGCAAACGCCAACAAAAAGGTCCTATAAATAGCCAACTTTCATCCCATTTAACCGATCCTGTATCTCTTACCGTTTCCAAGATCCCCGCGCTGTGCGTCCTTATCTTGGACACACTGTATATCAAGAATCTTGGAATTGGTTTGTCATTATCTCTAGATCTTGGTAATGGCATTAGAGGTTTCTTGCCATTCGTTCTAAGTCTTTTTATTGATCCTAACCGGGACAAACAATCTTCGTCTCGATATCGAATTGTTTTGGTGTTGGTCTTGCCATTGCCACAAGTTTTATAATTTTGGTCTTCATCTTCAGTAGACCAAGATCTAGACTTATAAAAGGCTTGGTTCTAATTCCAAAACTATTGGTCTCGATTTTGTCTTTATTGGTAGATCTTGGTGTTGACATGAGAGGTTTTAATCTCGATCTTGACCGTACTAGGTCTTTCTATTGATCTTCGTTGAGACTGACAATTCATCTTGATACCAATTTGCTTTGATCTCGGTCTTGTCATTATCAAAGACTGAGATTGAGAATTAGATCCAGATTGATTCGTTAAAAGAGAGGGAGGATGGAAAAAAGAAAACTTTCGATCAAGATTTTTTATTACACAATCACTCTCGTAGGAGACCTAGCTTTTTTTGCTACTAACAAAAGTACTATTAAATATTTTTATTAGAATCCACCATTACAGTTCGATATATTCTTGATAATTACATTTAATAACTTTTTACCTACGCTCATCGAAATTTATGACAGTTCCTAGTAATAATTCCTAATCAACAGATGGAAGTATTTTTCTTTTACTCTTTTTATTAGTCTCCGTGTTTTTTATTTTGATTTAATGACAATATGTTATAGTTTATTTCTGTTTAATATTATATTTATACAGTCCATCCTCCTATTGTTTTTAAGCAGTTACATTCTAAAACATTTCTTTTATTAATACAAAAGTATACACTTATAAATAAAATAATAAAAATATTAAAAATTTATTTTAAAATTGCACAACGATAAAACATTTGAAGTGCGTAGGCAAACACGTACCACTTAGTCTTAAATGAAAGAGAATAATAAATCTATGGTTAAGTTTATTGTTAATAATAATAATAAAGTTTACAAAAGGAATCTTAGATAAATATAAATAATACCTATAATAATAAAGTAAACGCCCTGGCGAAATAAATAAAAGAAAAATATGTTAAAGAGCTAATTTAAAAGTAAAGTGTATGTGTGTGTGTGTGTGTGTAGTGTACATTATTATTAATACAAGGCACACAATGTTGGTTGGTAGTAGTAGGTCAGTGTGTCAACCAAAGCAGGCATGACATAATTAAAATCGCGAATAAAGTGGTGTCAATGCCAAAACTTCTCACTCGCTATAGACATACACATGCACATATCCACACACACCTAAATAATATAATAATGGCCATATCTGGTAAACATTCCGCATGAAAACGAAAATATTAAATATTCATCAGCCCTGTGCTTGTTTGTATTTTAACACGTGCCATTAAAGCATATACACAAATAGGAAAGGAAATTGGAACACGGGCGATATACCCATTATATAGGTTAACCCAAAAACAACGGAAAATAATCAAGAAATTATTAAAGTGCGCGATTAAGTAGATTAAAGTTGGCTTTGTTTACTAGCATAAAGGGGCAATCAAAAAGAAGTATAAAATACTAGCAGAATTTGGGGGATCGTAAAAATATTTGGAAGTAGGTCATGATAAAGTGTTTTGATAACTTAATGGAAATATTTTCATTTGTTTATCCTCTTTGTATCCTGTGGACCTAACCGCCGAATGTCTTTTTATGTTGCGTAACTTTATGCAACAAAACGTTTTTGTTGACCAAACTGATCTAAGATCGCTTTGCAAAAAAATGTAGAAAAATAATAATACTCAAACAAAACAGAATCAGAATTGTAAAATTGTTATCATTTTTATCAACTTACAATTTTTTGGAATCTCAGGAAAAATAAAATCAGTGCCTGTAGGTTGTAAAACTGAAATTCTCCACAAGCTGGTAACTTAACAAACTAGAACGTTTGGGCAAGTAGATTAGATTAGAAAAAAAATAGCAATATAAACATTTACCACATTTCTTAACTTAGAGTGTCGAGTCTTCACATCGAGTATATTACTTTTATGCTATCATTATGGTTGGATTTTGGTAATTGATCTTGAGAAGACCAGGCTCGAAGAAACTTTGATTTTGATATCAAAAATGCTATTGATCTGGTCTTGTCATTATTTCGAAATCTTAATATTGATCCTCGTTTAAAAAAGCCATGGTCAAGACTGACATAAGACTTTAGCTTTCGTGGTCCTGATATTAACCTTCAAATAACAAAGAATACATTTGATCTTCAAATCTTCACATTAATCTTAGTTTTCACAAAACCACCAAGGCCTTCAGATAATGAAAAACTCAAGATCAACACGTTTTAACTATTTTCGTAGTCCTGTCAGTGATCTTGGTCTTCAGAGCAAGAAACCTGCCATAGCCTTGGAATGAATATCAAAAGTCTTAATGCTGATATAGTCGATATTTCCAGGTCTTGGAATTAAATTCGATTAAAATAACTCTTGATACTGAAATCAAGAGTTTTGAGGTTAGAAAACCTGTTCTTCATTCAAAGTTATTGTTTCAAGATTCCAAGGAATTGGTATGTTGTTATTACAAAAATGTAGATTGGGCTAAAATAATCCTTGGTGTGAATATCAAGGTTCTAATTTTGCTTCTACTCCTACGAGATAAAATGTTCATCTTGGTCTTCAAAAAACGGTAGCTTAATTTTGATATCAAGACTTATAGAAGCCTTGGTTCTGATGCCAAAAGTCTTGGTTCTGACTTTGCTATCATTTCTATGTCTTGGCATTAATTCCAATTTAGAAAAAATCAAGTATTTGTTTTGGTATCGATAATCCCCATCTCGGGTTATTATAAAGTGACCATGGTGGTCCTGTTTTTGCCTTAAGCATTATGTCAATCTTCAGAAGATCAAGATTCAGACCTACAAAAAACTTGATTGTAATGCCTAAAATCACAGACTTAATTTTATCATGATTTAGGTTCTGGCGCCGATTTCAACTTGAGAAGACCACGACTCACATCAGCATTTGTCTCGGCATCTGTAATCTTCTTCTCGACATGATAATTTTTGGTCTTGATCATGTCACTATTGTTACGTATTTTTACAAATCCTGCCCAAAACTATGACTGACACTCTTCTCCTCGATATTAGAGGGAATCAGGCTTGGAATTGCTATTGCCGTCTTAGAATTCGTCTAAAGTCTTCAAAAAAAACTAGATTCAAGTTTTAGTTTTAATGCTAAAGTCCTGGTCGTATATGCTCATCCTGTTAAGGCCTTTAGCTCATCCTTGATCTTCAACACAGCCAAAAGGCAAGCTTGCATACGTCTTGGTCTTCATGCCAAAAGTCTTGGTATTAATTTCATTATAGTTTCTAGATCTCTGTATCGATGTTGGTTTCTAGAAAATGAAAACAAAACCGCAATCTCACATAAGTTTCTGTCTTCATTCTAAAATTTCGTCGTAATACGTAGGTCTTTGTATCGAAGTTGGCCTTCAAAAGACTAAAAGTTTTGGTCTTCATGCCAAATGTCAAATGACCCAAGATGCAACCTTACATACGTGTTAGTTTTCATGCCAAAAGTCAAATAACCCAAGACGCAACTTTACATAAGTCTTGGGTTTAATGCGGAAAGTCAAAAGATAGAAGACGCAACGTAACATAAGTTTTGGTCTACATGCTAAATGTCAAAAGACCCAAAACGCAACCTTATATAAGTCTTTGTCGTGATTTCATTAACATCTCTAGCTCTTCCTATCGTTGTTAATCTTCTGAAAATCAAAACAAAAAACGCAATCTCACATGAGTTCTTGTCTTCATTCCAAAAGTCTTAGTTTTACTTTCGTCAGAATCCGTAAGTCGTTGTATCGACGTTGGCCTTCTAAAGACCAAAAGACGCAACGTTACGTAAGTTTTGGTCTTCATGCCAAAAGTTCAAAGACCCAAGACACAACATTACATAAGTCTCGGTTTTCTTGCCAAAAGTCAAATGACCCAATACCCAACCTTCAAAAGTCTTGGTCTTCATGCCAACAGTCAAATGACCCTAGGTGCAACTTGACATAAGTCTTGGTTTTCAGGCCAAAAGTCAAATGACCCAAGATGCAATTTTACCTAAGTCTTGGTCTTCATGCCAGAAGTTTGTGTCGTTACTTCGCTACAATCTCAAGGTCTTTTTATCAATGTTGGTCTACAAAAGATCAAAATGAAGCAACCTTACATAAACCTTGGTCTTCATGCCAAAAGTCTTGATCTTGATTTCGTTACAATCTCTAGATCTTCGTATCGATGTTGGTTTTCAGAAAATCAAAAACAAAAACGCAATCTCACATAGATATTTGTCTTGAGGTCAAGTCTTGGTCTTGCTTTTGTCATAATACGTAGGTCTTTGTATCGATGCTTGCCTTGTCAAGACCAAATGACGCACCGTTACCTAAGTCTTGGTCTTTATGTACAAAGTCAAAAGATCCAAGACTCTTAGTGCTTGGATGAGATTTGGTCTTCATACCAGAAGGTTTGGTCGTGATTTCGCTACTATCTTAAGATCTTCTTATCGATGTTAGTCTACAAAAGACAAAAAGTGTCTTCATGCCAAAAGTCAAAACACCCAAGACGCAACCTTGCATAATCTTTTTCTTCGTGCCAAAACTGTTAGTCTTGCCTTTGCCATAATATGTAGGCTTTTGTATCTCTCTTCTCAAGACTAAAACACACAACCTTACGTAAGCCTTGGACTTCACACCAAAAAGATTTTGGTCGTGATCTGGTCACAATCGCATTGTCTTCGTATCGATTTTGGTCTGCAAAAGATCAAAAGATGCAACATTATCGAAAACTTGGTCTTCGTATCAAATGTCTTGATCTTGCTTTCGTTATAATATGTAGGTGTTTGTATCGATGTTGATCTTCTAAAAACCAAAACACGCAAAGCATTGGTTTTTAGGCTAAAATTCAAAAGACCCAAAACGCAACCTTGGATAAGTCTTGGTCTTAATGTCAAAAATCACAAAACCCAAGATGCAATCTTACGTAAGCCTTGATCTTCACGCCAAAAGCTTTGGTCGTGATTCCGTTACAATCGCAGATCTTGCTAGCGATTTTGGCCTGCAAAAGATCAAAAGATGCAACCTTATGTAAACGTCTTGATCTTGCTTTCGTCATAATATGTAGGTCTTTGTATCGATGTTAATCTTCTAAAAACCAAAACACGCAACCTTACATAAGTCTTGGTTTTAAGGGCAAAATTCAAAAGATCCAAAACACAACCTTGGATAAGTCTTGGTCTTCATGTCAAAAGTCACAAAACCTAAGAAGCAATCTTACGTAAGCCTTGGTCTTCACGCCAAAAGCTTTGGTTGTGATTTCGTTACAATCCCAGATCTTGCTAGCGATTTTGGTCTGTAAAAGATCAAAAGATGCAACCTTATCAAAGCCTTGGTTTTCATGCCAAAAGTCTTGATCTTGCTTTCGTCATAATATGTAGGTGTTTGTATCGATGTTGATCTTCTAAAAGCCAAAATACGCAGCCTTACATAAGTCTTGGTTTTAAGGGCAAAATTTGAAAGATTCAAAACGCAACCTTGGATAAGTCTTGGTCTTCATGCCAAAACTCAAAAGACCCAAGACGCAATCTTACGTAAGCCTTGGTCTGCACGCCAAAAGCTTTGGTCGTGATTTCGTTATAGTCTCAAGATCTTGCTAGCGATTTTGATATGCAAAAGATCAAAATATGCAACCTTATCTAAACCTTGGTCTTCGTGTCAAATGTCTTGATCTTGCATTCGACATAATATGTAGGTCTTTGTATCGATGTTGATCTTCTAAAAACCAAAAAACCGCAACCTTACATAAGTCTTGGTCGTAATTTCATCATAATCTTTAGGTGTTTGTATCGACGTTAGTCTTCGGAAGACCAAAAAATGTAAGTATCGTCATTGCTTTTACGTTTTGCTAATTGGTCTGGCCTTAAGAAGATCAACAGTAAGGCTAACAGTAATTTTCATCATTGTGCTAAGTGTATTGTTCTGGGTATTGGTAACCAAAATTGAAGGGAGCCTTGGTTTTGCTATCAAGAGTATATCCTACATCTATGATTCTTCGAAGCAAAACAACAAAAATGCCCAGCACATGATGTCGTCAATGTGCTAAAAAAGGAGGACAAATTGATCTAAAGAAAGCAAGTAGTTTACGTTTGCTAAAATTGATTATTGTTGATACTGTCAATAAACTTTTGTGTTGGAAGAAGCTACTGAGCAATGCCCAGATGTTACAAAAACGCGTTTTCCTAAAATTAGCAATTTTGACTGGTCGCATTTAGAATTTAAATTTGAAAAATACTAAAATCGTCTCTTCACTGTAGCCATTGGTCACGATTCCTTAGAAATGAATTAAGATTTTTTTAAATTTTTAGGTTTGATCAAGAACGCTTGGTTATACAAAATCCTTCAATTGGCATACATTTGTTTAGCGCCTAAGATAACAAGATAAAAAAAATACGTTACCTATGGTTGGAATAAACTTTGTTAGTATTGCTACGAAAACGGATTTCCAAAGATGTTCATTCTTACCTGAAAGCAAAAAAAAAGAAGATAAATAAATGCAACACTCTGTAAAAATAAAATTGATTGCAAGTATGTTTCTAAAACAACATTTAAGAGAAAAATGACTTAAAGTTTTCAACAAAAAAAAAACCTGGCGACGAACGGTTTTATGCGTGTGTGTTTATATAAAAGGAAGATAAATAAGGGTAGCATATAAAAAAGAAGTTTCCCATTTGTCATATTTGGAAGTGTTCTATTACTCTTTCAGCGATGATTTTGCGAAAATAGGCCAACAAGCTGATATCAATAAATGCGAAAAAAATATATACATCTATATGTAATATATATAGTTTGAAGGTCCAGAAGAAAAACCCATCAGCTATCGACGTCGTGCTCGGCAAAAAGCTTAATTTACCGTGAAAAAAATGTATTATGTGCCCAGCAGAAGAATTTGAATGCCCTTTTCAAATTCAATTTTAGTTCTTCTCTACTTTTTCTCTGTCAAATAGTTTGAATTGAAAATCGAAATTTAAAAGGTGAGGTTATGTCGATGATTATTAAAGTTAAATTATCATAACTGTTATTCTTAATAGATTACGTAAATCCAATAAATTAAAATGCACACAGGTAAAAGCGAGAGTGAGTGAGTGTGTCAATGCCAGTGGGTTAGTGTGTCGTGTGTTCGTTGCAGAAGTGAGGGAATCATCATCGTCATGCATACCTTCAAAAGTATTGGCAAGGTCTTTCTAATTGTGATTAACTGTATATTAATATTATTTAAATATTATCTTATCTTTGAAGTATTTGACCTATTTAATAAAAAATTTATACTTACACATTATTGTGTTTATGTGTTTGTGTACACAAGATTAAGTCAAGTTATATTTTTGTGGAGATAAAGTACACACATACAAATACGCTAAAAATATAAAATTAAATGACGAATTTTAATTTTTTTTCCCGTCTGATTTCAGACTATTTTTAATTTAAAACCCAAATATTGTAAGAAAGTTAATAATTTAACCACACTTTTGAAAATTGACAATAACCTAATAATAACTTCATTTGTTAGAATTAAAAAGAAACGCAGAATCATGGCTAGAATTGATGAAATAACTTAATAAATGAATTAAAACCCAATTCGTAAGGAAATAAATTTAAAAATCAGTTTAATTGCAATTTTAAAAATTAAATATTTTTTCTTTAAAGTCAAACTAATTCACTTCGATGTATTTTTAATAAATTAATTACACGCGAATTAAATCGATGAGTCATATTCACTACGAGAAATTACAGTTGATTCCACCAAATGAAATTAATTAATTATGTAGTTTTACGGTTGGATTGGTAAATCAATTAAGTAATTAGTTAATAAATTAATTTTCATTGGCGCATCTAATTACGATAATTTAGAATATTAAGAAGTTATTAACAAATCTTCAAGAAATTTTTTAAATGATAAAATTGTAAGTTTACAGTTAAATTTAAAATCAGAATTTTAACAAAATACACAGCGAAACTTAAGTAATTAATTAGTTAACGATTAATTAAATCAGAGATTAACTTTTAAATTACCGTTTGATTAACGAAAATGTCAGTTTTGACCATGACGAACATATTAAATTGCAGCACGACTCGATATTAATCTAGAAATTAATCAATGAGCAACATGCTGCTAGATCGAATCTGTTCATAAACCAATTTTGGTGTCTCTTAATTAAAACAAAAAGATTCATGATTCCATCAGTTACTGATTTCACCCTCCTTAGATTTCTAAATTCGAAACCTAAAAATAGGTCAAATGTCGAATTAATTCGAAAAGAGATTAGATGCTACAACAAAATTAAGGTTTAAAAGCAATTAATTGATTTCTCCCAGACGCTCTGAGACTACCTCCCTGGGTGTTTCCATGCATGGGAGGGTGTTCCTTAATAAATACCAACTGCTAGAGCGAGGGTTATTTAAAAGTAGGGTACAACAGTATTTAATTGCATGTAAACTCTGACCTGGTTTACCTATTATTAGAATATTACCAGCAACAGTAATTTCATATTTTCTATATCTTTCTAGATTTTTGCAAAAGCCATGAATGACAATTTCAAGAAAAGAGTTTATCAAATATTAATGACCCAGATAGTATGTACATGCATATATTAAAAATATAACCCACATTTTACTTGAAATCTTCAATTTATTAAAACAAGAAGATAAAAACAGTTTTTACAACAAAATAATTAAAAAGAAAAAAAAGAAACGACGACTAGAATAAAACAGTACTTCAAGACGCGTAAACAAGCCAATGATAAAATTAATCGTTCCTCGGTATCAGCCAGCCGCACGACATTATCATAATAATTGTGAAATAATGAAAATGGAAGTGATGCCAATGTCATTGGGTAAGTGTGTCAGTAGGCCAAACATGCGCACACTCTTTCTATACTGTGTATACAATTTTATAATAATCCCCTGACAGCCGAAAGCAATCAAGAAACGCAATCGCTAGGAATAATTCGATTTTTGACCACCACATTTTGTTATGTGCACACGAGTACGGAAGAAGGCGCGAAACGGCCCGAAAAGGTGGGAGAGGGAGGAGCGTGAGGAATCCAAATGAAACAGAGAATGAAAATAGCATTTTTGGTGGGGCTTATTACGAGATAACTAAGTAGGTCATGGATATAGAGGTGTGTGCACTGCAGCAAATTATTATTATTGTTACTATCATTTTTTTTTCGTTAATTTTGTGTCGATAAAAACCGTTTTAATGGACTGACAGAAACGGAATATAATTCTGTTGCTCAAACTTTTAATTGGCGGCCACGTGTTGATTGATGATAAAAGTTTGCTCATCCGTTGTGTTCTGGTTTGTGTGGAAGTGTGCATAAAAGTTAATTTTATACAAATATTTGTAGAACAACACTTCGATTAAATACCACACGAGTATTTGTGGTTTTTAAGTTAGCTGAATGTGAGGTCTTATCTGCTATGTGCACATTCATAATAGAAAACAAACTGTCTGTATGCTCGATACGTTTTTGTTTTTATCTAATTGCTACTTTGATAATTAACAATAATAAATAATAAAAATAACAACGACGAGCGATCTCGTGTTTCTGATAATCACTAATTATAAAAGAAAACAATGCTCGCAGTAGGAATGTAACAAAACGTTTACCCGAATAAAACAAACGAGCAACAACAGAAAACGCTATTAATTCGAGAGGCTCCGTAAAGGTTAGGATTTTTTAAGGAAAAGGACTTCCTCTAAAATAAAATCTCGCAAAGGAAATATCGTTCATTACTTTATTCTTTTTGGATTTTCTAATAATCCAATACTGTAGTGCTCATTTTTCCTTAAGAGATTTCTTTACTTTTTCTTATTCTTTTCTTTTGTTTTGGATTTGCAACGAACAATTGAATTAATTGACGGTAATAACCAGCAATTATTATAATTTTTAAAAATGCGTTCTGCTAAACTCTGTAATGTAAAGTGTGCGTAAAACAAAAGGAAAGAAAAAACGCAAAATTAGCAAATTAGGACCAATTAGTAAAGTGGAAGCAATAATTGAAAATAAAATGTCTACATCAAGATGATGCAATTAAACGTTCTTTTTGCAAATGTTTTAACTGTTTAAGATTGGGTCCTGTCGTTCGGAAAATCAGAGACGTCATAGAAAAATAGCCTCTTGAATTGATGGCTTTCTCTGTAACTGTAAAAACAGTTGAATATTTTGTAGGCCGTATATTGTAAGGGATGGCAACCTAAAAATACTGAAGATTGGTATGACGTAATTCGTTATTTGATGTCTACGAGAGTTTAGAGTAGATTTCCAGCGTTTTCTCCACACATTTAATAACATTATGAAAACTCTTCCTGTAAGTCTCGAAATTCGATTTGCAATTTGACAATTTCGTAAATCTCCAACTAATTTTTGTACAATCAGCGTAGCGCCACGGGTTATCTAAAACCTCCTCTGCGTTTCAAATGGCACGATGTAATGCATAATTCCGAACTAATAACTGTCGGTTATTTAGTGTCTAGTCTAGATTTCAATTTTTTTTTGCAGAATTTTCAGCGTTTTCCCCCAGAATATTCAGACATCTAATGGCATTATGATCTGTAAGTTAGAAGCATACAAGAACCAGGTTTTCTAGTTGTCAATTTAAAAATTTATCGGGCTTTTCTAGACTTCAATCGGTCCGTTCGGTTTTGTCGGGTCCGTCGAGCTGTTCGAGCCTGTCAGACCTCTGTAAGAGCCGAAATTTTCAGGGACTGGGGATAAACTTGACGCGACCTGGAAAAAAGCCCGGTAACTTCTTGATCGGTTCAATTGACCCTACATAGGCCCGAAAAGCGCGATAGATTTTTAAATTGAAACTCGGCCTGACCTGAATCCAACCCAAATCCCGTCTATGGCGCAATACGAAAATCTAAAGCTTGTGCAGGTCAGTACGAAAACTGTCCTCTTCGGATCAGTACAAAAATAATGGCTCGATAATCAAGCTCGAACGGCCCGACTGACCAAACGTAGGCCCGAAAAGCCCGATGTATTTTTAAATTGAGGCCCGCGGTCCCCACCTGAATCCAAGTTTCGGGCCGGGCAGCGTAGAGATGCGACTAAAAAACGCGTCTTGGGAAAATCTCTATTCCGTATCATACTTCTCGGATCTATCGCGCCATTTGGACTTCTCGGGTCTGTCGGGTCATACTTTTGGATTCCTCGGCCCTTCGGGTCTGTCGGGCCGTTTGGATCTCTCGGGTGTATCGGATCTTTTGAACATCTCGGCCCTTCGGGTCTATCGTGTCGTTTGGAGCTCTCGGGCGTGTCGGATCTTTTGGACATCTCGGCCCTTCGGGTCTATCGTGTCGTTTGGATCTCTTGCATCTGTCGGATCATACTTTTGGATTCCTCGGCCCTTCGGGTCTGTCGGGCCGTTTGGATCTCTCGGGCGTGTTGGATCTTTTGGACATCCCGGCCCTTCGGGTCTATCGGGTCGTTTGGATCTCTCGGATCTGTCGAGTCATACTTTTGGATTCCTCGGCCCTTCGGGCCTGTCGGGCCGTTTGGATCTCTCGGGCGTATCGGACCTTTTGGACATCTCGGCCCTTCGGGTCTATCGTGTCGTTTGGATCTCTCGGATCTGTCAGGTCATACTTTCGGACTTCTCGGCCCTTCGGGTCTATCAGACCGTTTGGATCTCTCGGATCTGTCATACTTTTGGACTTCTCGGCTCTTTGGGTCTATCAGTCCGTTTGGATCTCTCGAGCTGTCAGGACTGTCAGGCCTTTTGGACTTCATGGTCTTTCGGGATTCTCTGTTGGGCCTGTCGGGCAAATCAAGAAGTTAACGGGTTTTTTTCGGGCCGCGCCTGGAAATTTTGGCCCGTGCAACTTAACAATTTTGTAAATTCTAAACTAGTTTTTGTATAATCTGTGTAGCGCCAGAGATCATCTAAAGATTTTCAAATGGTACGACGAAATTTGCAATTTCCAAGTAATAATCGTTGGTTATTTAATGTCTACGAGTGTTTAGAGTGGATTTTCAGTTTCTTTGCAGAATTTTAATTTGCAACTTGTTTTTGGTTTGCTTTTAAAAGGGATCATATTTTGCTACCTAGTTTTCTCTTCGGGTTTCTCCCTAATATGTTCGAAAAAACTTCTCATATAGTAGCACAAACGCAAACATGGTTCCTAGAATTTCAAATACGTAGTAAGAAAACCGTCCTATTATTACTGATAAATTCAGGTTCAAATCTATAGCTTTGCAAAACAAAACAAAACGAAAGAGCAAGATGCTTATTTACCCATTCCGGCCCAATTAAAATTTAAAGGGAGCCCTAATGAGAAAACAAAAGACAAGCAATAAATAGATCAATAAATCCGGGAAGTGAGTGCTTCCTCTCAACCTACCTACCAACCACCACAGGGTTAGTATGTATTCCCGGAGGAAACACGTCCTGACCAATTTTCCACCGAGAAGGAACAATGTTTTTGGGTCAGTATGTCACAGGGACTTAATCCATTGGAAACTTATGCACTTACTGTTAACTGTTTGCATTTCGCGAAACTAGAAATCCAGATTGAATAAGGAAACAATTTTCATTTCATGGATTTTCATTTCTTTCAATTAAAAGAGAATGAAAAAATAACTTTTTAATCCTTTGTGCTGGCAAGTTGTTATTATCGGGTGACATTTTAATTTTCCACTTGTAGAAAGTGTCAGGGTCAGCCGTTGAGTTTGTTATTTGAAAATGATTAAATTTCTAATATCCGTTGAAGAAAAGCCGGGTGTATGAAAGCATAACCTTGAAAAACCTCACAATTTACACAGTGAAAGAAAAGAGGAAAAAAAAACTTGAATTCGTTAAACTGGTAAAACGATTTCTATACATTAACGTGTACATGGATTTTTAAAATATTTTCGAAAAATCAAGAATCGTAAAAAAAGTAATCTCGACACTTTGATTCGCTTTGAATTTTATAAGATTAAAATAAATTTTCAATCAACAGGTTCGTCATTTAAAAAAATGCACAAATTGTTTAAGAGCAAGACATTTGATGAAAAAGTGTCCAAAGAATTTAAAAACTGATTCGATACAAAAAAAATTAACCTTGGGGATGTTTTTCGTGTAATTAATCTTAAGAACTTCAAAACACAATGACATTCAAACAGGAATTACAAATAATAAATTAATAAGCAAATAGTGATTAAACGATATTAATCTTGCCAATTAAAATATTTATTTTTTCCTTAATCCTATAAATAGCCCAAAATGTTGTTGCTTTCTTCCTCCAAATTAAATTCTTCTAAATAAAAAAATATGTGTAAACCTTGAACCACTTTCAAATTATTCCAAGAAAATTTTTCAAAATCAATTTTTGTGATAAAAAGGGTCAAGTAACAACAATAACATAATATTTAAAAATTTCATTGTTACTACATTACATACATTTTCTCCTTGGGTTCAAAAAATTTACTGTGAATTTCACCGTTATCTATTTCAGTCTGATAGATAAAACAAGGCCGTTCGTATATTAATATTTTGTTATTATTTGTTAAAACAATGAGAAGTGCAACTGTCACGATCATATGTGCGTTATATTATGATGTGTGATGTTTTGAATTCGTCGATAGGCGCGACGACCAAGGTCTCTTCATCGATCATGTGATCTGTGGTCACCCTGGCCCAGTTTCAAATATGACAAAAAATATCCCTTTATTTCGCAGCAGGTGTAAATTGGTTAAATTGTTATAATTTCCCTTCTTCTTCCTTTTTATTATTTTATGTCATAATTGCAAAAACTTTCTTATCAAAGTTCCTTCTGTCAAACGAACGATGTGTAAATAATGTAAATACAAAACGTTATATATAATTAGTAATTCTTAAAATATAATAATTTACAAGCAAGATAGGATTAAATTAGTTTAATTTTGCAAATAAGATAATGTAACCTCACTTTTTATTGTTAATTAATTAATTAATTATATTAAAACAAACATACTAACTACAGATTAATTAAAGAAGCTCCTTTCGAAGAGTAGGAAATCTCAAAAACAAATATAGCCTGACAAATGAACGCTTACAAAACAATGCCCTTTTGTTTTTAGTCGACATTTTGAATATCTACTTTGACGTAATAACAACTGAATAGACTCTTTTGTTTTCGATAAATTATTCAGAAAATACAGTTCAACGAAGTAAGCTTTAAAGCAAAAAATAAAAAAGTCGCGTAATGCTTATGCTTACTTGATCTAATAACAATGCTTTTTGTCATTCACATTCGTATCACTGACTTTGAAAAGTAGATTCGGTTACGAACTTTCTTCACAGCAGATTGTTTTGTTGGATTTACTAATTTCGATATGTTCGAATTAAAACTGAAATAAACACCCAGGGGTACAGCACTGGAAGATACCAAGATGGTTTACTAAAAATTGAAGATTTTAAAGTCTAAACGCATCCTTCTTTATTTTTAGTGTTCTTGTTTAGTCACAGTGATATTCAACTGCAGGATATTAGATATCCAGAAGGCTTCCCAAAGTGAAGAACAGACAAAAGTCACAATCTGTGATAAAGCTTTCCCAAGTCAAAAACCGAGATTAAGACTCTTGATACAACAAATAAAACCAATATCAGTTTTTTTGATACACGACCAAGACCAAAACTCGATCGCTTCCAAAAACTGAATGTTACTATTTGATAAAAACCAAAAGTTAGCCGCTTCTTCACTTTTCGGAAATTATAAAATCCATTTCACATTATGTCGGACTTAAAACTTCAATGAAAAGACCAAGAGCAAGACTCTGAATAGCACAAATAAAACCTCTATCAGTTTTTGATCTACGATTGCATGTCGCAAACAAAACCTCCATCAGTTTGATACTACTACAAACAAAACATACGTCAGTTTCTGAGCTACGACGAAGATCCAAACCCAAGATCGGTTCGAAAGACTAGCAATTACTAAGTAATCAAAACCAAAAGTCCTGATCTCTATTTGAAAATTATAAATTTACTTCAAGCAGCCATGGTGTATGTAAGATTTATAGTTGCTCAAAGTCACAAACGAAGATTAAGGTTGTTGATACCACAAATAAAATCAATATCAGTTCTTGATCCACCACCAAGACTAAAACTCGAGATCGATTTGAAAAACTGGAAGTTGCTATATGACAAAGACCAAGGCTGTTAATATCTATGCAAAAGCTATAGTATCTTTTAATCTACAACCAAGACAAAACTCGGAATCGATTCCAAAAACTGGAAGTTACCACGTGATCAAAACCAAGTCAGCCGGTTCCGCCCTTTTTGGAAATTACAAAATCCATTTCAGTCTGTCGGACTTGAAACTTCAATCTGAAGACCAAGACCAAGACTCTTGATATCCATGCAAAAGCTATGTTATCCTTTAGTCTACGACAAAGACCAAAACTCGGGATCGATTCCAAAAACTGGAAGTTACCATGTGATCAAAACCAAAAGTCAACCGGTTCTTCCCTTTTTGGAAATTACAAAATTTACTTCGCAGTCTGTCGGACTTGAACCTTCAACCTGAAGACCAA
>VTPC01001827.1:233087-248091 GCA_011009095.1 Ignelater luminosus
ACTAGATGGACTTACGGTAAGTCTTCTAAAGAAGCCTGTTTCGGTTAGATTTTCTTATAGGCATTTCAAATTTTCTTTGCAATTAGTTGTGAAGAAAAATCGTGAAAACTTAAAATCTACGGATTATAGCAGAACAGTGACAGACCAGATGGACTTATGGTAAGTTTTCTCAAGGGGTCTGTTTCGGTTGAATTTTCTTATGGGCATTTCATATCTTTGCAATTCTTTTAAAGAAAAATAGTGAAAACTTAAAATCTATTTATTAATAGCACAACAATGACAGACTAAATGGACTTACGGTAAATCGTGTGAAAAGGGTTGTTTGTCTGAATTTCTTATAGATAACTCGCGTTCTTTTGCAATTACCTCTAAACGAAATCCAAAAACCTCAAATCTTCTGATTACGGCAGACAAATTGCAAACTAGAAGGTCTTACGGTAAGTCTTCTAAAGACGGCCGATTCTGCCTAGATTTTCTTATGGCTATCACAGATTTTTTACAATTTATTGCTTCAGAACAAAGATCAAAAACTTCCAACTCTCCTGATTGCACGGGAAAGTATTTAGACTAAATGGACTTACTGTAAATCTTCTAGAGGGCTGACTATCTAAATTTTCTTAAGGGCATCTCAGATTTCTTCTAAATTACTTCTTCCTTACTTCTGAATAAAAATCGAGAAAGCTTGAAACAATGACTTACGGTTGACTAATTCTGTGTGGATTTTCTTATTTTATTTTATATTTACATCTGAACAAAAACCAAAAACTTCATGTTTCTCGATTATAGCAGAAAATGTGAAAAACTAGATGGACTTTCAGTATATCTTAAAAACATACGTCGGCGCTTGACATTGGTACTGTAGCTACAAACATGGTTTAATAAATGACAATATTAGCTGTCAAATTCTGTGGTTACTCATCATCTTCAAATTGGCCCGTCTGAAAATTTTTTGTTCTTAACATCAATTTTCTTAAATTACACAAAACTTTAAGCCAAAAAGGTAATTCTAAACAAACTTAATAAAATATTTGACAAGACCTAGACAATTAACAATTGCACATCAATTCTAATTTACGCCCACGTTGTTTTATTCCAAAGCCGACCGCGATATGGTTTCTTTTTGATTGCTCTGTATGTGTTTATACTACAACAGACTGATAACTTCACTATTAGTAAGGATTATTGAGAATGGACATTTTCTATGCTATTTTAAGAGAGTATATAAACATCAGTATAAGCTATTTATTTTACTGGAAAAAATTACTAATCTGGAATTTGTCAGGTTAACACTCAATTGTCGAATATAAACAATGAGGTTAAATAAACTGGGCACATTATAAAAACAATATTTGTCAATAAATTATTTTGACTGGAGTAATTTTTATTAGGGATACAATCTTTTGTTTTTCCAGTAGTTCTTTTTTAAGTTAACAAGATTCATAAGCATAACAAAGGGCTACTTTTAACTCAAAATTAACCTAAGCTTTTCTAGGACGCTTAATGTTTTCTAACAACTCAAACTGGTAAATGTTTCTGGGAGTCTCGTGGCTTTTCAACTTAGAATATGCCAATTTGATTTTGTTAATATTACATCAAGATGTTAAAATTCTATTTATGTCTATCTACTGTTGTATCAGAGTCATATTATTTCAATAATTTCGGTTTATTTCGATTAGTACTATAAAATAATGTTGAGTTAAAACTTGTAAATTATTCTTTAAGTAATTCTTGACGACTTTTTAAAAGCATTTTAAAAGTTTACTTTTAATAACTTTTGTAAGAATTTCAAAGCCCCCTACACGATTCGTAAAACTCTCCGCCTCTGTTTTCAAACATATGAAGGCATAAAAACATAACCTATATTATCACAAAGAAGTGTACATTTTAAAATATGGTCAAGCTCGACTTTTCAACGAGACCATTCAAGACGTACAATAAAAAAAAAGAAAACCAAACACAATACTCCAATAAAATTATACGAGCATAAATATTTATTAATAGGGAGCAGTTTAAAACAAGAGAGTGACTGCTGTCCAGGTCACGGTATGTGACAGCGCAGGCGCACCATTCGCTCGATACGTAACACCAACTTGCACCTGCACTTGAACCTGACCTATAATAGAAACTAGTAGATGTCTATTAGGAGTAGCCTAGATAAAACGGCCTATTAATAGAAAGGAAGAAAAGAGGAAGTGGCCGTTGAACAAGTGTCGAGACGGCGCTTATTCGAACAATTGATGAATAGCAACCCCTCAGATAAAAGCACCACCATGCGTCTATTCCGACCGAGGGTGATACCTCAAGGTGGGTCGGGTTGGGGTTCCCGGGCACGGGCGTAACCTACGTCAAGCCAGCAATCAAATGCTAGGACTGCCTTTGCAGAGTTGTCGTTTTATCGCGTCCTACTAACATCAATTTATAAAACAATTCTGTATCGCATGAGACGACAACAACATGAAACGGTTTCGCTTTTAGTTGACGTTTTTTTATTTCGCTTTCCTCTAGCTCAGATTCACTTTCGCAGAATTTAAAAGCGAATTGCGGAACGATTATGTAGGTAACGTAATAATAATATAAAAGTGAATCCGACGTAGACCCAGATTGGCGTGCATTTTAATTTACATTCAGAACAGGTTTGTGGCACACAGAAATGCATAAATAACCGAGTCGGGTTGCCTGACTAACCTGTAAATCATGCACCGACTGACATTGTTTTTGAAGTTTTTGTTAATAGAACTGGGATTTTTACCTGTAGAATTTGACGAGAAAGGCACTTGCAGGTCGACATTGTCATTTTCTGGGGTTATGTCCAAATCCACATCCGCTGTTACGACCGAAACCGTAGCAGTTGTGCCGTTTTGATTCTGAGTAGTAGTAGAAGCGGCAACAGAGCAAGGAACGCTCATACTCGTTGCTTCTTCGTGCATTGTTTATTTGATTACACACTGTCCCGGTAATGATAACTAAATTTAACACGACACAGAGCTTCGCAAAGCTCTGACCTTCAAATTCGCGCCAAGGTTTCGCAAATATCTATTTCTTTACGCGGTATAAAAATCGAACGTTGGATAAATGTAGGTCTGTAGGCCACTTCGCTTACACTTTACATTCAGACATGACCATTCTGTCAGTTGAACCACTGCATTCATAAACTTACTAAACCAGGTCCCTAAAACCTAATTACACTTAAAACCGTCCAAAGTTCCAGAAACGACCCAAAATATCCTTTGATAATTTTTAAAGCTCAAATAATCCAACCGCAATGGTTTTGTTGCAATCTCCGCTGTAGAGCCACTTTCACGAATAAAGTAGGTCAGCGCCGATAAATCACTTTGCGGCTCTCGTAACTATTATATAACGTCCACGCATATTTAAATCGTTGCCAGAATAATGTTTTGTTAAAATTTCTAAGGAATTATCCGAGATAATTTTTTTGAATTTCCATAAATACGGTAGTAAACTTGACTAATTGACATCGATGCATGCGCATTGGGGCGCGCTGGAAACTTTTAAAATTTCCCGCCATTTATTAACTGACCTTAATAATTACTGTTACTGATAACATTTTAAATTTATTGAATAAATAAACCGTTTTAAAGATTAATCTTATTAAAGAGAAATTTTAAAAGTTGTTCTAGGCAGAAAGCAATAAATTGAGAGAAATATTTTATCAAAGCACAAGGATTTCATATAAATTTTGAAAAAAACTGAATTTATCAGATATATTTAGTTTCGTTATCAATTCAAACAATCTGAGTTAAAATTTGTATTCATTCTGCTAAACTTTAGTCTTGAAATAACAAAATAAAAAAAAATATGTTTAAATATTGACAAAATGTAGCATCACTCACAGATGGGAGTTAATTAAAATAAAATTTACAAGATAATTAAGAAGAAAAAGACAATAAAAACCAAGTTTTAGGAGACATTTTGTATAATACAATCCACACACACAAATGTGATACAATAGTAAACTTTTACTAAAAATTAGGTCAACAAGAGTAATTAGTTTAAATATTCAAGGTAAATTTTCGTAAAATTTACATGTTTTCTTCTTTAATACAAAGCGTGTTCTGTTTTTCAACAATTAAATTTACAATAAGATGATCTACAACAGTCTAATCTATTCCAGATGTTTAAAAGGCCAGTTTCTGCAGTTATAATTTTATATTTTTACTGTTTGTTCAGTTCAAAACTAAAATATTTTAGGAAATTACAGTGGGTAGGATATAATTAACTCAATTAAACAATTATTTCTTAAGAAATAATTTTTATTTATAAAATAATAAAAAATCAAGGCATGAAAGTTTAATTAATACCCTAATAATCAAATCAAAGCAGCATAATTTTTATCATGTACTACACCAGAGATTATTAAGAATAATTGACAATACAATTCTGTATTTATTGAGTAATTTACAAAAATACAATAATACATCTTTCTCTTACAGAAATATAAAGCTTTATCTATTTTTTTTACAATAATTTTCAAATTATGTTTTAAAATATACAATAGGTACATCCTAGGACGCAAACAGAATGAAAAATTATTTCATAGAAAATAAAAAACTCTTACAGGACACATAAAAGTTGTAAATATGAAGATTTAATACTTTTTTCTTACATAATCTCATTAAAATATAATTGATAAAATACATAAAATTCTCGATTGAGTAAATAAAACAAAGGCAAGTCTTTATCAGGTAATGGTAGGTTTATTACAAAGCCTGTGGAAGAATCTACATCTCTTATGCAACATTTACATTTACAAGTGGTATACAAGAAAAAACTGTTCAAAAGCTAAATCATATGTATAAATGAAAACTCAAAGCTTGTGATTTCTCATCAAAAGATGACAAAAATAAAACGATAAACTAACCAATAAATGTAAATGATACTTTAATTTTCTTAATTTTTATTATAAATTGTTTAATTTATTTTTAAGGCAGTATGGAAGGGCATGACGACTCGAGACATCCAATAACACAAAGTTAGCTGCTCTGTTTAGTTCTCTCAATTATTTCACGTGAGATAATCATACGCTGAATCTGCGCAGTTCCTTCATAAATTTGATAGATTTTAGCATCTCTCATTAACTTCTCGACGGGATATTCGCTATTAAATCCAGCACCGCCAAATACTTGTACGGCATCTGTAGCACATTTATTTGCAACATCTGCAGCATAACATTTAGCTATCGAAGCAGTGTAGGTGTTTCTCATTCCATTATCTACTTCCCATGCTGCTTTCATCCATGCCAAACGAGATGTTTCTACACCTACAGCCATATCAGCCAAAATAAATGCTACTGCTTGATGGTAATTGATTGGAACGCCAAACGTTTTTCTTTCATTTGCATACTTTGAAGCTTCATCTAAGCATCTTTGGGCTAAACCTACAGCTCCTGCTGCTACCTGAAAATATAAAATTTATTAAATGTAAAAAAATAATAATGTTTTTGTTGATACTGAAACTATCAATAGATGTTTGATAGTTGATTTAGTGGCATACTTAGATGTACTAAAATTAAATATTAAATTAAATAATGAATTTTTTATCAATAAATTGGAAGATAACTGAAATGTAAAAGTAGAATACATTCGAATAGTTTTATTTTGCGCTATACATAAACGTCGGCTACCTAGTTACTTCCAAGATTATGCGTGGTGCTAATGCAAATACGTCTTTTATTTTAAATGATAAAGTAAGAATGGTAGCTGACGTAATCACTTAGCGCTTACTTATTTCTGTTTGAATGTATGTTATAATAAATGCTTATTAAATATTTTTTTCTCTGTAAATACTAACAATTTTGGAAAATAAGAAAATACTTATTTTACATACATACGCACATAGAAATTTACCTTCTTCAAGTAAAAGATTTTGAATCATATCATATTATTATCTCATTCGATGGTTAAAAATTACATAACCTAAAGTTTTTTTAAGGTTAGAATTTCAACTTTCTTTACTTCTTTAGCTCTTAGTGTATTGAGTTCCTTATTGAGTAGCAGATTATAATATTTATAAATTAAAATATGTTCAAAGTAGTAATTATAATAATAATAATAATATATCCAATGGGAATATTCTTGAGAAGAATTATATCAAAATAACAAAACTAACCTAAATCAGTAAGTAAAAATTGACATACATATGAAACCATTTAAACATTTTAGAATTTATACAATACAATTTATGGTGCAATTCAATTGTAAGGCTCATAAAGCTGTCTGTAAGATTATAAAATTCAAAATCCAAGATGAGGAATTTTTCGAGATATCGTAAGCAAGGGGTTCTCGTAATTTCTTATGGCTTATCATAAATGTTACAGGCACAATTGAGTTACCTGTAGCATGTTTTTAAACAGTAGCATTTAAACGAAATGCATTTGTATATAACAGAAAATGAATAATATTGAAAACACTTTGTTTTAGAATAAGCAGTAAGTAGGTAATAAATGATGCGCTTATTAAATTCTTTTAATTATATAGTTTATACTTTAAAAATTAACTAATAAATAAGATCTTGAAATAAAATAATGCAGTGCTGTCAATTTCTAACGGATTCGCTTAAGCAAATTACATTAATACAGTTACATAACCTAAAAACCAAAACTCAAGACTTCTTTGACTTTATCTCCAGTTTCTGTTTGCAAATACAGTTCTTAAATAATTATAAATTATGAAATTATAAAATAAAAACTTACAAATTTTTGATTTTACGGCAATCGTGCACAGAATTGCAGGATTAGAATTGTCAGGTAGTAAATTTGAAAGCAAACTGCTTTAATGTGTAATAAATATTGTCAAATACTATAAATTACTCTGTTTAGTTTGTTTGGGTCATCTACAGTGAAGTGATAGTTAAGTTAACCTTAAAAACTGGAACTGTCACTTTGTTAATTGAAGTATACAAACCTTACAGAATCAGTAATTTAATTTGATGTCAGCATCTTTGCTTACCTTAGCGAATGAAGGGACTGATTATTTTATTGTGGAGCATGAATAAGCTCATCAAACATTATCAAAATTCATAGTTTAGGTTATGGTTAGCCCAGTCCAGCAGAAAACAACGGTATGTCTAAATCTACATCTAGGTGTGCAATAAAATTTTATTAAATTATTTCTGAAAATAAATTAAAGTGACGTTTCATAATGATGAGCTGTCAAATTTATTTTTGGTGCTAAAAGTATTGGGGAAACAAAAACTCAGATATGACCATAGTGTGATTTTTGTTAATCACGTAAAGGTTATGTCATTCAGTAAGTTACAAGAATTTCTGCAAAGCTAAGAAGTGAATTGCTAAGTCCACTGAATGCGGGAATTTTTTTTCGTTGTTGTGCAATTTTCTGCCAAATCTGCCCTTGTGCATGAATTAATTCCTGTATATGTTTTTCTTGCTTTCATCCATGTTTTTATTTCATTTTTATTTTGAACATCTTCTCGCTCTATCCCGACTTTGATTTATACAATTTGTATTGTCAAGGCACTTCAATCAATCTACCCAATATGATTTGAAAAATCAACATATGTACTAGCTGCTCTTTTAATAGAGGGCGAGTAAGAAAGAAAGATACAAACTTGAGGAGCATGAACTAAACTTATACGCTGCAGGTTGATTTTCATTTGTTCTAAAGTTTTTAGAACTCAAAGATAATCAAATAGGCTAACACCATTGGATTTTTGTTTGTGGATCAAAAGTGAGCATATAAAATAAAGGTAAACACTCAAGAAGGAATGGCTCAGCTAATGCAGCCCACAAAAAAGAACAGCATCATAAAATAGGGTAAGCAACACAAACTGCTTAGAAATGAGCAAGAAAACAAGTTGAAGTTGATAGGGAATTCTTAAATATCTATGATTTCTAAAATCTATCAATGCATTGTAATTTCAAAACAAACGAGAATTAAACTATGTCTTAGCTCATAGCCCTCAACGTCAAAGTTTATTTATTATGTTGATTGTTCTTAAATACTAGCAATTAACTTACAGGTGGTCTGGTTTTATCAAACGTTTTCATGGCAATCTTAAATCCAGCACCTTCTTCCAAAAGTACATTCTCTTTAGGTATTCTAACATCTTCAAAAGTTATTCCACGTGTATCAGAAGCTCTTTGACCCATGTTTAGTTCCTAAACAGAAATCTCAGTTAACCATTGTGTTATTACTAACTTGATTAAAAATTTTACCTTTCTTCCAGGTGTAACCCCAGCCCATTCACGTTCCACAATAAATCCTGTGAATGCTTTACTCGCTGGTGCTTTTGGATCTGGATTAGTACGAGCTAAAACAAAGTACCTAAAAAACATAAAACGTGAATTTTGGTACATTTGATAATTTAAAAAAAATGATTTATTATACCAATTGGCAACACCACCGTTTGTGATCCACATTTTCTGACCGTTAAGAATCCATTCATCGCCTTTCTTTTCAGCTTTTGTTCTCACTCCATTAACGTCTGATCCTGCACCAGGTTCTGTTACGGCGTATGCCTGGATTTAGCATTATTTTAAGTTAGGTAAGTCTCAAGCAATATTACGCGAAACTTACAGCAACTATAGGTTCTTCAAGATGACGTCCTAAATATTTCTTTTGTTGCTCCTTATTGCCAGCTATAAGAACAGGTGCTTGCTAGTATAACAAAAATAGAATAATAATGAGAAATTGATACAATTTTATATTTTATTACTGTCTTCATCAATGTCGAACATAACCTTCATATAAAATTTAAGTTGTTCTAGGTTATGCTTCTGTCATAAATGGAATGTTGGCAATTTTTTATTATTTTTTTCACAAAATTTTGAATAATAATAACTTTGGGAGACAATTAAGAATATTAACATATAAAATTCTCTTTAAATATTTTTCTGTTAATAATTCTGATACTTAAATGACAGATACTTAACCTAAAAGTTTGATGTGGTAACTTTTATTGAAAAATTGAATTGACATTATTGTCATAGCCTGCTCTGAATTCTATAATAAAAAAAAATGTTCTCTAGGTTTTAACAATCGCTCATTATATTATTCAGGAATTCTAGAAAAAACATTCTTAATCAAGCGTAGCTGTACTCAACATATTTTTAACATTTATACTATGTAAAAACACTTTGCAAGATATAATTATCTTGTATTATTATTGCTTTTTCATTATCAATGAGTAGGTAAACATAAATCATTATCATGCATTTTTTAACACTTTTGCTTTATCATTCTAATTACACTAATCATTTTCTCTATAATTGCTTGTTAAAATGTTAATTTAATAAACATTGCTGTATTAATAATTTTCTTATATATATTAGTGCTCAACCTCAAAATGCCTCTCACTAATAAAATATTAAAGATTTACGTCTCAGAAACTTTACCAATTAAACACCACAAACACAAAACTTACTGTACATGTCAGATTACCTACCCCTAAGCCGTTTGCTTCAAGTGCAGTCATTATACCTGTGCAACCATAAGCTAATTCCTCAGCAACCACACATCCATCGAACACACCTAATCCTAGACCACCTGTAAAACCCACAATTTCATATAAAATTTCCTACAATAAAATGAACTGTATCTTACCCAGTTCTTGAGGAACATGTCCATTCATCAAACCAAGCGACCATGCCTTCTTAACTATATCCCAGGGATACTTTCCAGTTCTATCATATTCGGCAGCAACAGGAATAATTTCTTCTCGAACAAACTTACGTGCAACATCTTGGAATTCTTTCTGGGTGTCAGTTAGTTCTATTTCATAAAGAGATATTGCATTTAAAATTATTCCATAACTACACATAAAGATAACTTACGAAAACTATAACCATTAGCTGGTGCTGCACCTGGATTAGCTGAATTATATTTTAAAGTAGTGGAAAATGAGCGTTTCGCACCTGGTCTAAGTGCATATCGAAAGATCTAAGGAAAAGAAATAATATTACCTTAGTGGTATGTAAATTATATTTTTATCATACCTGATTAAAATTGGCCATACTTGTGTTTAGTAAAAATTTAAAATACAATCGAAGAAATGCTTAACCTGCTTAAAATACTGTAGAGCACTAACTAATAAAAATAATAACAATTTGTAAAAATAGGAGGGCAAGAAGTTGAACTTTGATATATGAGCTGTGAGCTTTGCAGTTTGTACTTTCTATTCCAGGTTGTTCCTATTTTCGTTATCTATCCTTTACTGATAACTCATATCAGCATGCAATATAAAAAAGGAGAGCGATATGCAAACATAAAATATACCGAATATAACCTCAAACTTTTACTATATACAGAGTGGTTTAATTTTAAAGCGCACAACATAAAAAACAAGTTTTTCTTCGGGGAGCTTTAAAATCTCAAACATAATTTTAAGAATGCCTGTTTGCACTGCATACAGTTATAAAAATAATTCAAATATAAATAAAAAGAACCAAGACAAAATATTTTACACTTTTGAAATAGGAATCATTTCCCAAGACAAGTTTGCTAAGTGGTTAGAATATTTCTAATCTTGCAATAATTGTATACGTTGTAAGCTACATATTAACACCTAAATGTTAAACATGTGCATTTAGAAATTGTCAAGATATACAGAAATAAATCAATCAAGCGGTTTATGCACCCCCTACAGTTAGGTCTATAACCGTCGCTCTCGGCCATTACTATCCATCTGTTCTTACACATTATCCCACTGTTACATTAGTTTCTGGACTTCCTTTAAAACTTTAAATGCATTTTTCTCAAGAACGGTGCATTTTAGTAACTTAAACCAGGTATACCTTTTTGGTGTTAAAATTGAACTTCAAGTTCAAAAATCCTAGTCAGCAGAAAAAATTATGAACAAAAACTGCTTGTTGAAATAATATAGCTAGCCCCCTTTACTATCATCATAAATCCAGCATTACTTACTCGTTTGTCAACAAAAATTGAAACCTGATTATACCAAATTTGAATTAAATCGCATCAGTAGTTTTGAGTTACAGTAAAGAATAAAGATGAAAATCTTGACTTTAAAGGCGTGCAACTTCTTAAGGAAACAATCTTGCTTATTGCAAATTGTACTTAACCCCTTAAATGTTGTACCATTACTTTCCAGACACCCTATATATCCACAAAATAAATTGTTTATTTATGTACATATTTAAAATATTTTCTGCAGTTAGTGATTATTGTTTTTTATAATGACTTTTAGGTTTTAAAAACTAGATTGTCTTGACATCTTGTACATAAATTACTACAAAAACTGCAGGCATTTTGTAACACAAAGGAGCAATTTTAACTTTTCGTACAACCAACTTGATTCATTAGTTGATTTTTGCTTACATTTACTGCATTTACACCAAGCTTGTATTTCAGTATTAAAAAGAATTATAATTTTTATGTTGTAATCTTTAAAATTCATCAGTTATTACATCGCCATTTATTGCAATTAAAAAAAAACTATATACAACTAAAACATAAGCTAAATACTACACATTCTTAATAACGTCGAAACTGCTTCTTAAACTTCTCATAATGGTAATCATCGGTGGCTTTTTCAATTTTCTTCGATTTTGATTTTTCTTCAACTTTACCCTCTGTTTTCTGTTTTTTCCTTGGTGCTTCATTTATATCCACATTAACTAAAACAAGATATGTAATATTTCATATTTAACTTACTATAAAATTACTCACATCGGCTGTGTTGCACGAAATTGACAGCCATATTTGTAGGAACAAACTGTGATGGAGCGTCTTTCTTGCTGTTCTGTTCATACAATAATTTTAATTTTGCTTCCTCCGTAGCTTCAATATTTTTAATTTTTGCTTCTATACCAAGATCAACTTCCGGAATACCACTCAACATTTGATTAGATAACATTTCTTCATTCTTCCTAGTTGATGATTCACGTAAATGATTTGGTACAGCTTGAAGGGCAGCTTCTTCAGGACTAAGATATTTAGCCTTCTTCGTGTCTTCTCCTTCTTGTGGTACTTCTTCTGCTTTATTACCTTTTCGTTTTGCTAACTGCTCTTCTATGTATTTCATCATTTCTTCATCCTCATCTCGCTTATTTGTTTCAACTGAAAATTGCGTACCAATTCCTGTGTCATATGCATCGTCTACTTGTTTTAATTTTCCTGTTCTTAAAGCTTGCATGTTTACCATTCCACCAGTTTTAACTTTAAATGGGTCTTTCTAAAGGATAATTAAATTAAAATACGATATAGATTTTTGTACAATTTCTTACTGAAGTGGCTTCATCTTCGATGGTAACTTTTTTACCAAGCGCTAGACCAACCACACTGATTCCATTCGGCCTTCGTCTAAGATTCTGTAATTCTTTAGTTTCTTTCAGCTTATAGCTAAAATGAAATTAAAATCAATACACGACACATTATTTACAAAAAACAAAGCAAAATTAACCTACATTAGGTCGTCTTCATTTTCAGAGTTTTCACTATCATATGAAGATTTTCTTTTTCGTAGATTTTTCCGTCGTTTAGGTTTAAATGCTACCTTTCCGGTATTTTCTGCTGCAATTTCATCTTCGTTATTTTCAATTTTTATTTTAGTTTCACATGATGTTTCTGGATCTGTCATTTTAGTACGATAAAATTTGACATTTGACGTATAATTGACAACTATCTTTGCAACGTTGCCTGAAATAGGAAAATCTAAACATATTTAAAAAAGATAAATAAGAAAAGAGCGAAAATACATTTGTATAATTTCTTTAATAAATCTCAAACAGGAAATGCATTCATATAACTCAATAATAAATTAACAAATTAAAAACTTTAAAGCTGAACCAAACATTATAAAACGAAAAGCATAAACACAGACTCTGTGCAGATCTGACAACATTGCAAACTGCAGTCGCTACAGTCATACCATAATGCTTTTACTGTAAAATGCTTTTAACTATAATAATTAATAAGTAAAGAATTTAATTATAGAGGTATCTAGCCTTGTTGTAATCTTTGTATCTAGCGAACCTAGATAAAACCAAACCACTAGCAACTTTTACTAGTAAAAGAGCATTTGTAGAAATGGTAGAATAACAGTGACCGTATCAGAGTTGATATTTTACTGACGTAATCATTACCGTTCGGATAGCTTTGAAATAGGGTATAATTAATTTAAAATTTTAACAGAATACCTGAATGTTTATTAATGTTTATTACCATTGACTTTTAAAACACTGTTCAGATAAGATAAGAAATACCTACTATACTAGTATACTAGTACACTAGTACAAGAAGCAAAGTCCATTACTTTTTTTTGTTTGAAGAAAATAAATTGTGAATAATTTGAAATTCTTGCTTATTTGAATAAATATATAAATAATAATGTTCTAATAATGTTGATAATAATATTCTCTTCATATATGCCATGCCACTGTTATATTAAATTTCTGTAGGCTGTGCTGAGGGTCATTTTCTATTCCATGACCTTTGATACACATGTAGATTAGGCTTCCAAATTATCTTACAAAAGTTCTTTTACTTTTACATTAACATTAGAAAATGATTAAAACATTTTTTACGTGCCAGTCAACAACCTAACTTAATTGAAACATTATACTTTTGTTGGGGCTAGAATCGTTATCAAAATGTTCTTATCAAAGGTTTATAAATATTGCAAGTTGCAAGCTTGTAACTCAACGTAAAATAAAATTTTATTTGCAGGTACTTAGAAACACAAGATGTTTTTTACAAACATCTAGGACATTATCAACTAGTTCACCAAAAGCAGCAGCACAACAAAATGAAACTGGAACATCACCAAATGGATTCTGTTTTGGTATGTGGTATACTTTGTTCGTAAACATATTAGTCGATTGATTTAAAATATTTACTTGCAGCACTAAGTGAGACGCAAAAGGAAATTCAAGATCTAGCACGTAAATTCTCAAGGGAAGAAATTTTACCTGTAGCAGCCGAATATGATAAAACTGGTGAATTTCCATGGCCTTTGGTTAAGAAGGCGTGGTCTCTTGGTTTAGTTACCAATGTTATTCCTACAGAATATGGTAAAATCAATTTTAATATCAAGCTCGAACTGAATGTACGATTAAAATTAATTATATTATAGGAGGCCTGGGACATAACGTGTTTGATGATTGCTTAATAGTGGAAGAGACGTCTTATGCATGTTCTGGAATAAATATTGCAATATACAGTTCAAAATTGGGAGTTAGTAATTAATATATCAATGCAATAAGAGATTTTCTGAACCAGAAATCTTAAAATGTAGTATTCATACTTATGATGTTTGCTTGTTAGTGCAATTATCTGTTTGAAAACTATAGATATACCGATTTGCATATAATCTAGCGTGTCCGATTTTATGGTATTGTGCTAACTGCTTATAAGCCAGAAATTCAGAAAGGTCACAAGCCTGACAAGAATTGTCAAAATTTAGAAAGTCTTTCTCCAGTGTGAAAAACTGAGTTTCTACATACACATACTGGAGAAAAACCTCTCTAAATTTAGACAACTTCTTGAGCCTAAACTTCTTTAATATAGCAGCTAATCGCTGGAATTGAGGAATTCTACTTGGGCCTATGACTTTTAACCTCAAACATAATTCTTATCATTCCAGTATTTCGTTTTAGGTACAATAGTAGATTTAGTATTAAAGCAGTCCAGTAAAATATTAAATAACAGATCGTATATAGTACGTAAATTTGAAAAATTATCACAAATAACGTTTGAATATAGAAAATTAGGTTAGAATGTTCCTGATTTATAAACTCATAATAACAGACTTAGTTAATTGTTAGTTTAGATTTTTGTTGTCACATAAAACTAATACTCTGCTTTCCAGCAACTACCGGTCATTCTTGCTGGTAATGGTGCGCAAAAGAAAAAATACTTGGGTCGAATCGTAGAGGAACCATTGCTTGCAGTAAGAAACAAGATGAATTCTTTAGTATTTTTAATTATATTGAATATTTTCATAGTCCTATTGTGTAACTGAACCAGGTGCCGGTTCAGATGTAAATGGAGTGAAAACTAAAGCAGTCAAA
>VTPC01001827.1:248491-318678 GCA_011009095.1 Ignelater luminosus
AGAAATTGATGAGAGATGCCAAGATTCTTCAAATTTATGAAGGCACTGCACAAATTCAGCGAGTTATTATATCTCGTTATCTCATTGAAAGAGCTAAATCATTGAATTAAAAGATATTGTTGATTAAATTTTTTTCTTATATTGTATAATATGTAAAGGTGTTTTTAAATAAATTTTTTAATTTTTACAAAATTTTAAGTTCTTTTCTTCAAGGCACATCTCATTGTTTTACCTCATAACTAGTTGTTGGAAAGCTGGAATGTAATCATCAATTTGGTTCAGTTCTGACCAGGTTGTTGGTATCGCTCTCTTAGAATCAAGATTATGTCCAAGATGGCACTGGAGAAAGGTCGTAATTGTGTATACTGCAAGAATAAAGCAGTTAACGGTTCTAAGTGTAAAGTTTGTGGTGTGATCTTTCATCGAAGATGTGTAAAATGCTTAAATGTTAAGGTTCTTGATGAAGAAAATGTATTGTGCCCTGATTGTGATAAGAAAGATTGCTGTAATTCAAGTGAAGCTGATAATGCTGTATAAATAAAAATGGTGTACAAATAAATTCAAAGGCATCTACTTCTGAAATAATTTTATTTTTGAAAGGTGGTGTAAGTACTGTAAAGGAAGAAACAAAGTTATTACAATGTGAAGTAGTTTATCTAAAGCATCAGACTGATAATTTGAAATCAAGCAACATTGACTTAGTGAGATTATTAAGTAAAGATCGTTTATTTGTTAACAAAGCAACTAATTCTTATGAAAAAACTAAAGTTAATTCTTCTTCTGATAAACCTTCTGTTACTGTAAGTTACACTTCCGTTGCTGCCAGTAAAAATTCGAAGATCTGATATACAAGTTAACTTATCGCAGCAGTACAATGAACCACTCAGAATGGTTTCAAATTTTAAAAATAAAACTTCTCGTAATAAATTAATCATTGGTAACGGTACTATGAATTCACAATCAGATGAAGGCTTCATGGCAGTAGCAAAACAAGCCTGTAGTTATGATGTATACGTTACAAGAATCGATTCAAATGTTGATGAAACCAAGATCATGAATTAGATAGTACAAATGTGTGATAATGAAAAAAACAGTTCATTGAAAATTAAGGTTACTTGTCTAAATGCTAAATACCCTGAATGCTACAGTTCTTTTAAGGTCACTATGGAATTGACTTATTTATCGCATTTACTTGATGCATCTTTTTGGCCACAAGTTGTTGCTGTTTGGAAATTCTATAATGCTCCTGTTCATTAGAAAGTCAACAATGATTAACATTTTCAAAGAATCCAACATAATTATATTTTACCAAAATGTTCATGGTCTTAGAACTAAAGTTAATGAAATATTTACCAGTGCATTAAGCAAAGATTACACTGAAGTTTGTCTTTTCGGAAACATGGCTTAATGAGGAAATTAACAGTTCAGAGATTATTGAGGGACATTATAATGTTTTTCATCAATACAGAAATCCTAAAACAATGAACAAAGAACAGGGTGGTGTGGACTTTTTATCACAATCAAGAAGAATCTGTCATCTTTCCAAATTAATCTTGATGTAAAAAATTGGAAGGAGATATGGACTTGTGTTCATCTAGATAGTAAAAATCTGATTGTGGGAGTTGTTTATTTTCCACCGAATCTGGATATTTCTTTATATAAAGGTCATCTTCAATTAATTTCGGTGATTACCATAACTTATCCTGATAGTATCATCTGTGTTTTAGGTAATTACAACCTACCTGATATTACATGATACTGTGGTAATTTTTGTGATACTGAATGTGATGCTTTAATTCCTGTTAATTACCTATGGCACTTATAAAAGTAAACTTTGGGATAATAGTTCAAATGAAATGATCGATCTCTGTAATTTAAATATATCTAGAGGTGATATTTTCAATAAAATAAGTTCTCTACATGCTAATTCTAAAGCTGGTCCAGATAACATTCCTGCAGTCTTGAAATGCTGTGCAAATAATTTAGTTGAACCTTTAAGCATTCTTTTTAATAATTCTTCAAGTAGTTCTGTATTTCCAAAATTGTGGAAAAAATCAAACATTTAAGTCATTAATAGTATTATTAGGATGTCTCAGAGTAATAAGGTTGCTCGATTCATGATCGTTGATGATGTAGATTCTGCCTTGTTTTCTAGAAAGAGCTATTCTGCATAACAAAGCTTTAATATGCTTTCCTATTTTCTCAGCAAAAGAAATTGAAATTCTAATCTTTCGATTATAAAGATTCTATATCTAATTACTATACTAAGTGTGATGGATAAAGCTCCAAACACCATCTTATGATAGCAGAAAGTTAGTATAAATTATAAAATGAAGCAAGTCACCACGCTGTTTGAAGAGCATATTTGCATAGCCAAAACTCTGCATAGGTGTAAACGCCTTTTTACCTTGGAGCTAAATCAAGGTTAATAGAATATGGATAAGTTATTCATTTATTATTGTTTAAGAATATCTAGACGAATCAAAATTACTTATAATGACCCATGAGCATGACCTTTGCGATATGCTTATTACTTTATTAGTATGTACATTATTCTGCAGCAGTTTCTTTGCACTATGGCCTGGTTTTTTCATTATAAGGCAAAAGTATTATGTGTTGTATTAACAACGTTATTGACAGTTTTTCCTAAAAAAATCACATAACTTTTTTTAATGAGTAAATGGGCTTATTTCACGTGTCAGATATATGAATTTTGTTATAAGTCGTGTATTTTACATTAAATAAGGACTACTTTTCTATTTTTATAAAAGAAGTTTTTGGTTTCGATTTTAAATAGCATTAAATAAAAGATAGTAATTAAATTTAAACGTTGTGCCCAAAAGGACCAATCAGATTGTTGCTGTGTTGTTAGTTTTTTCTACAAACAATTTGTGGGAAATTATACGAATTCCCTTTTAACAAATTCTACTTTTATTTCTTATTTATTAATAATTATTATTGCTATCATTAGAATAATGAAAAAAAGAAATGATAAAAACACAACACAAACTTATGCAAGCGAGCAAAACAAAATAATTTGAAGGTTAGGTTAAGTCACAAACAGATTAAAATACCGGCAATACTGCCGGCGTTCTGGTATTGTAGTGGCTGTAGCTGTGATGGTCAATGACGTCAGCTACCATCAAAATTTATTTCTCCCTGTTTATCGTCGGCATTACACGAGCGGTTAACCGCTTTTACAGCATATACGCGCCCAAACGAAATAAAGATCAACTGCTTTCTCACTTATTGCTTTTCACAATTTTTAGGTTGAAGCGTACTTCCTTAAATCAACTTTCTTCATTCATATGGAATATAGCATGTGTCCCAAAAGTCTTGCCTTGCCATGACTCCGAAGGCGCAAATCATTTCTTTTTTCTCACATATATTAAAATTAAACAAAACTAGAGTGCCTTGATATTGCTTTATTATTATTTATTGTCGTTTTTCTAATGGATAGACTATGGACACACTTGTCAAAGAAGAGAGACCTTTGTCGCGTTGTACACTGGCGTAACGTCGGTGATTTCAAAAGAAATTCTTGTTTGCAGGTTGTGTGATTGATCTAAAATAATCTTACTTTAGCCTGAATAACCAAACAAATGAAGCACTATTTAGCTAACATACCTTTATTTTAACATTTAGTTAACCTTTTTTTTTTTGTGTGGTCGGGTAAAATCTGGACGGCACAAATGACACGGTCACCTACCGCCATGGAACCGGGCGAGCATTTCTTCACGTAGGGATCTTGCCCGAGGGGCTAGATATTCTGCACCTCTAAATCATGTTTTAATTGTATATCTCTTCATTCAATCCTCTCTCTCTTTCATCTGGATTATCTCTCTAATCATTTCGTATATAATGTTCCAATTTTTTTCCTTATCTGTCATAATGTCGATTATATTGTCCGGGTTGATAATTCTTCTCAGAAACTCGTCGACTTCATCTCTGCTTTGTTCCCGTCTCATGCAGTGGAAGATGGCGTGCTCTGGGTCGTCCCTTATGTTGCACGCTAGATATCTGTAATCATCTCTTTTTTTAATTCTTAGTAGGTAGTAGCCAAAGCTCCTACGCCCTGTAAGGAATTGTGTCAGCCAATAGTCAATTTCTCCGTGTTTCCATTGCGTCCAGGAATTGATATTTCTTATCAACCTCCTGGTCCACATTACCGTGTTGTTACCTGTCTCCCATCTTGTCTACCACCTCGTTGGTAATCTTCTTCCTTCTCTCTTTAGCTTTCCTGGTTATTCTGGTTCGTTGCTCTACCATTAGGTCTATAGGTAGAGTACTTGAAATGACTTGTACAGTAGGTGTAGTTGCTGTTATATAAGCTGAAGCTATTGCCCAGCACATTTTTCTTTGTGCCTTTTCAGGTCTGAGTCTATATTTCTTAAATTTGAGGCAGTTGTCCCACACTGATAAGGCATATAGAAGGAAGTAGTGACCAACTCTACAAATAACTTATTTCTTTTTGGACGACTTCCAGTCAAAACATACCAACAGGTACTTTATTTTTTGTTTACTTTCAATTATGTTTCCCTAAAAGTACAGATCCAAACTTTTTAATCTACGGTCTCCGTAGAGTATCACCATTTCTGTTTTATGTGCAGAAATTTCTAATTTCTTTCTTTTAACCTCTGTGTGGATTCTGCGTAATGAAGTCTCAGCCCTATTTTTTATTTTTTTGGGAGTTTCCCATTACAGTCAAAGCAGTGCCATCTGCATAACAAAATATTTCAACTTTTTCTGGTAACTCTGTCCTTACTACGCTGTCAAAGTATATATTCAACAGGATTGGTCCCAGTATGGATCCTTGTGAAACCCCACAGGTATCTTGTATATTTCTCCATTCATTAACATCAGCTTCCTATTGCTTAAGTAGTTGGCTATACGAGGGTGGTCTGAAAAGTTTCCGACCTCAACGTGAAGATGGCAACACTCGTAAATAAAAGCTACTGAATTTCGTTGTTCATCTGTTGACAGTTACTCACCAAAGTTTCAGCCATTTTGGACGCGCAGTTTTTATGTAACAGTCGTTTGAGTGAGTTGATGTGAGTTTTTTTTTGTGAAAATGGACAAAATCGAGTATCGAGCTGTCATTAAATATTTGTTTTTGAAAGGCAATACGCCTTCGCAAATAAAAGATGAGTTGGATTCTGTGTATGGGGACTCTGCACCATCATTTACCACAGTGAAATTTTGGGCTGCTGAATTTAAACGTGGCCGTAAGAGCTTGGGAGACGATGAACGTTCGGGACATCCAAAAACTGCAACTACCGACAAAAACATCGCCAAAGTTCACCAAATGGTGCTAGACGACCGCCGAATTAAAGTGAGAGAGATAGCAGAGGTTATGAACATGTCAAAAGAACGTGTTTGTCACATATTAAATCAACATTTAGGCATGAGAAAGCTGTCCGCGCGTTGGGTGCCGCGTTTGCTCACGTTAGACAAAAAACGTGTTCGAATGAATATTTCCAACGCTCTTTTGGCGCAGTTTAGACGAAATAAATCCGAGTTTTGGCGCCGATTAATTACTGTAGATGAAACTTGGATACACCATTATACGCCCGAAACAAAAATACAGTCCAAACAGTGGACTGCAAAGGGGGAACCGGCTCCAAAAAAAGCAAAAACTGTTTTTTCGGCTGGGAAAGTGATGGCGACTGTTTTTTGGGATAGTCATGGAGTTATTTTAATCGATTATCTTCAAAAAGGAAAAACCATTACAGGAACATACTATGCATCATTACTTGACAAGCTGAAGGCAGAACTTGCGAAAAAACGGCCACATTTGCAGAAAAAGAAAATCCTGTTTCACCAAGACAACGCACCGTCTCACACCTCAGCGGTTGCCATGGCGAAAATCCACGAATTACGGTTTGAACTGCTTGACCATCCGCCTTACTCACTAGATCTAGCCCCAAGCGACTTCTTTTCGTTCCCTCATCTAAAAATTGCGCTCGGAGGACAAAGATTTTCGTAAAATGAAGAGGCAATCACCTTCGTGAACAATTATTTTGCAGAGAAAAATGCCGAGTACTATTTGGACGGGTTACAGAGATGGGAGCACCGCTGGGAGAAGTGTGTAGAGTTACAAGGAGACTATGTTGAAAAATAAAAAGAAATTTTCAGAAAAAATGTCTTGTATCTTTGTTAGGTCGGAAACTTTTCAGACCACCCTCGTAATGTTGTTCATGTAGGGTCTTATACCTTTCCTTTCTATCTCAGTCATAATGCCGTCCCACTTGGCAGTGTTGCAGGCATTTTTTATATCCACAGTTAAGAGAATATGAAACTCTCTATTCTTAGCAGCCTTTGCTTTTATTACCTTCACTTTGTTAACGATCTTGTTCATAGGATGTATTGTTAATCGTCCTTTTCTGAAGCCAAATTGCTTGCTTGGGATATTTTCATTTTCTTCCAGTTCTTTCTTGAATCGGTTTTAAATTAAGGCCTCTAGGATCTTTCCCAAACATTCAATTAGACTGATCGGTCTGTATTTCTTATTTTCTGCATCCTTAGGGATGAGGGCTAGTTTTGCTTCCTTCCATTCTATAGGAAATACACCTTCTTCTAGGCATTTATTAAATATAAATCTTTTCCTTGTTTGTTTCTACGGCAAGCCTACTAATTTCAGGAGTTAGCCCGTTTGGGCCAGGCGCCTTGCTATACAACCTCCTTGCGCGGATACGTTCAGTTCTTGCTTGCGCTACATCCTGGTTCCACCAACATACGGGTGTTTTGTATCTTTTATCGTGTTTATCAGTCCACACTTTAGTGTATGCTTGCTGCATTGTCTTAACAGATGCGTCTACGTTTGGTACGTCATTTATAACACTGTTATCTTTTCGTTTAGTTCTCTTGTCAGTTCCGGTATTCTGGATTCTCTCAACTTCCATTTTTGTGTGATGCTGTTTCTTCGATACTGTCCATTGTATGTAAATTGGATGTAGATATTCCTATGTAGGCTGAAATCTTCCTCATTTTCAGCGACGGTCCATTCCGTAATATTCTCGGATATTATGTCTTTGCAAAGGGTTACGTCTATGAAAGATTTTTGTTTATTTTTTACAAAGGTCAGTGTATTCCCTATGTTTGCCACAGACACGTTTTTTATTATGCTCCAAGTGGAAATTTTGAAATGTTCTTCGCCCAGACTGGGTGGGAAGTAACAGCTACATACAATGTGTTTTATTTTAAAGACTTTAATGCTCTTGTTCAGGACTATGAGGGATGCATCTATTTTATTATCTGAAAACCATCCTCTACTCTCTGTCAGTTTTGTATTTGGCTTGCTAACTATAATAACAGCACAGAGTGATTGCAAATGAGTCAGGATGGTTTGAATTTGGCGCCACATTTAAATAATTTTCATGTTGGCATTACTTGTTTATTTTTTGCAATCTGTCAAATCTGTGTTGTTTACAAAGTATAACAACAAACAATACTATATAACCTCAAAAAAGATAGATTATATTATTTGACAGATTGCAAAAAGTAAACAAGTAGTGCCAACATGAAAATAATGTAAGTGTGGCGCCAAATTCAAACCATCCTCACTCATTTACAATCACTCTGTATGTTTTTAGCCCTGGCCCTTCCAATAACTAGGTCGTGGGAGTATCAGCTTTCCGCTTCTCCCACAGTTAACTTGTACGAATTTTATGTTCATATTTGGGTTTTTTGAGGCGCCCTTCTTGTCCTTCCTAAATCATTCATCAGTTTTTTTATAAATTGGGCATAACATATGTCATTTGTGGCATGCCGCTCTTTACATTTCAACATATCATTAGTAATAATTGCTGTATGGTTATAGTATTTTGCTGTGAATTGATTAGGAGAACGGCAAGGTTTTTGAAAAACTGCAATGTAAGGATACAGCAGAGTTCGGTTCATGAAAGTAATCAAATTACTAGGAATCTGTTTAATTTTAAACTTGAAGAACGGTATCAATCAAGGTTTCCAATATGCCACGCCAATTTAATGTCACAAGATTATTTGAAGTTATAATTCAAATTGACAGTAGCAGCAGGCAACATAATGAAATAATTCCTAATTATGTCTTATTCTATTCATAGGTTAGGTACTCTGTCACATTTTCAAATTCAAATTAAAGTAATAGTTTTGTTTATTAAGGATAGAATATAAATTTAAACAGTTTTGTTATTATTAATATCCCATGGATACACGCAAAGGAAAGTGAATCCATGCCAATTTTAAAAAGTATATTTGGATAGAAATTGTAAAATTAAAGGTTAACGTTTTTGCAGTGCTGGTAATATGTCAAAACAAAATCCCTACCCTAGTTTACATGACCTGCTAACCTATAAGTCTGCAGTCTGTCACTTTTGCGATCTACCAACATAAAGTTATATAGGCGGGAATATAATTTATAATGAATCTCGTGGGAATTAGCTTTATATAACAAAAAGAAAAAAAAACGACTTTTACTACCTAAACTACTCACATTTCTAAAGGTTATTTACGTAAAGTACACTTTAAAAAACGCCTTTATGACCTGCTACAGTTATTAAGCCGAAATACGTCATTTGCAAAAGTGTACCTTGTCGATTAGTTCGATTACATTACATAATGTAAGAAACATACTTTTGAAAGCTAAAACCTTGAACGAAAAGTTTACTTTTTAAATTTAAATTGACTTTGGGAACCGCTACAAATTACATCAAACGAAACTAACCTAACTTAACTTATAATTTACAGTTACTAACAGGCTAAGAAGTTGCACATACAGGGTGATTCTGAAATAAAGGGTATCCTTTTAATAGGTGATAAGTGAGGCTAAAAGAAGACAAAAAATGAAGAAACGAAGTGGCTCCGTGAAAGTTGAAAATTTTCACAATTTTCCGAAATATTAAATACTGAAGCCGTCTCTGGTTAGAAAAAGAAAAGTGTTTCTTGCATTGTCGCCTTAAAAAGTGAAAGTTAAGGAGATTTACGGTGTTTTTAAACCCTTGTAATGCAAGAACGAAAATTTACCAGACATGCCTATTTTCTTGGAACTAATAGTGCAGCTGTAGTAGCACAATGAACAATAAATGCCATCATAAGCTACCCCCTGGACATTTTACAACTTTCCCTTCTTAAATCTGAAGTATGTCAGGGTTGTTGAAATTCGTTAAAACAGTAAAAAAATAATAACATAATTTATGCAACGAACAATTAGACTCCAGTCTCACAAGCAACATTTTAATCCCTTATTATTATTTAGTCACATGAATAGGAAACATTTTAAACGGCAATGGATTACACATACTACTTGAATGAAACATGCGTATGGAAGGTACTACTAACTATCACCTCTGTATTTAATTCAGTTTAATAAATTCAACCAATTTTTATTTATGTAGCATAATGCTCGTTGAAGTTTTTGGTTCTTCGGAAGTTTACAGAAAAAAATCACTAACAATAAAATTTTAATATTTTTCCGTTTGTAGGTTAAAAAGTAAAAGTTCCTACTGGTTATTTATGGCATTGTAGAAACCAGATAGACTGCTGCTCAATGAATGCCACCGCAGGAAATTTAATTCTTCTATAGCTTGGAGTGGATTGATGGTTGGAGAGGATTGCACGCCGTGGTCCAGATGGTTGGATGTTCGTTGGAGCAGATGTTGTGTTATGTTATGGCTCGTACCGATGCTGGTGATGGTGTGGGGCGCCAAGCGCCAAGAAGCCAAGAAACCAACGTGCCAAAGGACACCCAACTGCCGCCGGTCAGGGGCGGCGTTGACTGATTTATGTAACGAGTTGAATTGGAGTGGCAGGACGCAACAAGAAAAACACGGTTCTCTCAGAACGGTGTTGGTGTTCGTGTAGTGTGTTGTGTAACAGTGTGTATGTGTTTGTGTAGTGGTGTGTGTGTCTAGATGTGATTAGTGTGCCGTGGACTGATGCTGTAGCTGTTCCGGCATTTGCCTTCACCGCTGGGGGAAACCACGGAAAACCCCGGCGAGAACAGAATGGAATGGCTCCTCGGCGGATCTGGAACAGACATAGGGAGCAGTACCTTTTGTTTGTTGTATTAGTGGGGGTAGTTGGGCGCAGAGGAGGGTGGGTTGGTGTATGATTCTGGAAGGTTATCTTAGTGCGATGGGGATATTTTCGAGCACATCCTCCAGGTCTGGGGTCAGAGTGGTGGCATTGACTAGATAGGTGGCAGGTGGGTATTTAAATTTGTGGGTGACATGGCGGGGCTGGTGTCCGGCCGGCGTGGCCAGGATGGCAAGTTGAGTTTCCCGGTTGAGTTCGATGGCTCGATGAACGTAGCGACCTTGGAGGGACTCGAGCCGCACGTCTATAGGGGGAATGCCGGCCCGGTTGCATACCTCCGCGGAGGGGTGCATGCGATCCAGGCCAAGCATCCCCCGACAGACCCGCCTCTCTTTCCGTCGAAGACTGTGTTTTTGGTAAGGTTTGAGGGCGCAGAAGCATGGGTGTCGAAAGTCTATGAGGGGCCTGACGAAAGTTTTGTATGTGTGGATAAGGGTCTTGGGGTGGCAACCCCGAAAGCTTCCGTGGAGCACTGAGAGAATGGAGGCGCGGTTCTGAACAGCGTCGAGACATCTGTGCAGTTCCGCGGTCCAGGTGAGAATACGGGTGAAGGTGCACCCTAGATATTGTATGGTAGGAGAGACTTGGAGGCGGGTGCCCCAGAGGTCGATTTGGATGGCTCCTTCTCGGAAGCGGGGGCTTTTTCCTTTGAATGGGTGGCGGAAAAGGATCGCCTGTGATTTTTGTGGGTTGGGTTTGAGTCGCCAGTCATTGGGTATTACTGGTGGGACAGCGATGAGTGGGGAGATTGCTCGGTTTTGGCGGATCCGCATGTGAATGAGTGGAGCTTGGTCGTTGTCGAAGCGGGGATCTTGTAGGATAGCGTGGACCTCGTTGAGTAGGTCGACGAAAATTTGGGACTGGCCTTGCGGATCCGAGATGGTTTGGCTATTATGTTGTAGGTGGGCTGGTCGGGTGGACTTTTTTTGGCCGGTGAGCGTTTTGAGTTTGCTCCAAAATCGGGTTCCGTCCCTGTGGTCAAGGCTGGAGCAGATGGCCGACCATCGCGCCTCCCGGAACCTGGTTGTAAGCAGGCGGACCAGCGCGTTGAGACGGTTCCATTCAGCCTTGACTGTCGGGTCTCGGGTGCGGACAAAGAGGCGGAGTGTAGCCTTCTTTTCCTTGATGAGTTGGAGGATGTGTCGGGGGAGGGGAGGGCGGTCTATGTTGGTGGTGCGGGTGGGCACGGCGGCCTCCTGGATGATGCTGGTGAGGTTTTCTACGGTTTGGTCTATTTCGGGGATGGTGGAGAGGTTAGGGGAGGCTGGGAGGTGGGTGGTGACGTGATCTTGGAACAGTCGCCAGTTGGCTTTGTTCCATCCAGATAGACTATTATACCCCTCACATAAATAGCAAGAGCTACCTGCCAATGACAAGGACAGTCAGTCAACCTCTATCGATTTTTGCTTAAGTAAAAGTATGAGAGCAGGACCGGCTTGACTTAGCGATTAAACTTCAATCGCATTTTTCTCGGAAACTATGCAATTTTTACCTACCGTTTTTTATCGCAAATGTATGTACTATCACACTGCTATCCACCTTTAAGAGGATACCCTTTATTTCGGAATCACCCTGTATATATTTTACTGTTTCCTTTACAAACTAACACAATCTTTACGACAATCAAGTGGCAAAAGGGCAACTATTTGCTCATTATTTCCACATTTTGTCATCTTATTATTTTTGTGGAAAATACATTGTACAGTTAAGAATAACTCAATCCTATTAAATAAGTTTTCAAATTTGATTTTTATTACAATTTAAACTTTTATACGTTAAACAAATATTGCTTGTCATCCTCATTATTAACACATTCTTTAGAGAGGCCAATTACATTATATTACAAATGATAACGATAAGGAAAACATAAACAAATTTATCAGTCTATTAAATTACAGGATAGTCATCATGACGCGTAATACATTTTCATACAAACAAAAACGTCTACATAATATTATGAAGCTTTTGTATTAATAAAAACAGATTTTAATTAAATTTATATCATTTATATACGTATTTCTCGCAGTCAACGCGTACCTAAAGGATTAAATCCGGTTTTATTCGTACATACATCGCCGATTAGTGGTCTGCAGATCTGTAGGAGTTCGCGTTTTATTTACGTCAAGGCCAAAACAGTGTCAAAGTCCAACAAATTGTAAACTTTGAAATTAGGATCAGAAGTATTCGACAGATATTTATGATATTTACCCATTTTTAGAGGTTGTTTTGTTACTATTCGAGTGGATTCCGTCCATTTAACATCACTATTTGATTTGTACCGGCCGTTAATTCATACCTCCAATCATGTCCAGTTTACAGCAAGTAAGTCAACATTTTTTTTTATAATAATATCCAAATATTTTATGTTTGCTTAATAAATTTAGATAATAAGAACAGCAGTTAGGCCAGCCGTTAGAGCCTTATCTACATCTGCAAAACCAAAAAGTGAAGAGCAAAACGCATCATCAAACGGTTTTTGTTTCGGTAAAATACTTTATAAAATATTTTTTTTAAATAAATGAAAAATATATTCTCTTTTTAGAACTTAATGAGACCCAAAAAGAAATTCAGTCGTTAGCACGTAAATTTGGAAGGGAAGAAATTATGCCAGTAGCTGCTCAGTATGATAAAAGTGGAGAATTTCCTTGGCCCATATTTAAGAAAGCTTGGTCGCTTGGCCTTGTAAATGGACACATACCGGCACATTGCGGTAACTATATTATTAATGATCTAAATTTTTTTTGCAATTTTAGATTGATTCAGTTCTTATAAATGACTGACTAATCAAATGGTAGTTCAATTCGCAAATTTGATTAACTGCATTAAACATTTTAATTCATTATTCCTGTTTCAGGTGGCCTTGAACAAGGTGTATTTGATGGTTGTTTAGTCGTCGAAGAATTGGCATATGCTTGTAGCGGAATTCAGGTTGCTATAGAAGGAACCAGTTTAGGAGTATGTGATACACACATAAATTTGCAACTTTTAAATTAAAATACATTTATTTTTAATTTTAGCAAACGCCAGTTGTTATAGCTGGAACTAAAGAACAGCAAAAGAAATACCTTGGAAGACTCATTGAAGAACCTTTAATTGCAGTGAGTATGAACACCATATAAAAATGAATAGAATTGAATAGGAAAACGCTTTTAAATGCCAGACAAATTCTACAAGATCATTAAAACGTAATTTTGATTATGATTTTGCCAGAAAGAAATGATGTTTTCACGCGCAGATTTACATTAGAGTAGACTAGAAAAAGAAACAGAAAATAATATTCAAGTAGAAACAAAAAAAAATTCTCAAAATAAACTTGAAACCTTGATTGCATTATTCACAAAATTTTAAAAACAGTTAGGGAAATTTTATTTTGATTACCTAGTACTTTAAAATATTTACAAAGTTGGCAACACATTTGGTAATATTACATTTTTAAGTGGAAATTGCCAACATAAAATTTGAAAGAAGCTTTTGGTAAAACGGAACTGTTCCATTTTCTTACTAAAGTAAAATGATATATTTATAAATCTTACATAAAGTTTCTGAAAAGAAAAATAGAAAACAAATTAAATAAAGATTTTACATACTGACATAACCTCAAAAAGCAATAGCAAATTGGTGAGGGTTATGTCAAACGACGTCACACCAATCACAATAACGTTTGCTGTCACGTGATTTCTATGTCAGATTTTTGTTTTGGTTATAGGTTAAGTACATTGTCACACGTTTAAAAGAATTTTATTTACAAATTTAATGTTTGTACAGGTGATCGTAGCAAAACCGTCAATATAGAACTGATAATAGCACAAACTGCAGTTATTTACTCAATTTCTTTATTTTTCAAAAGCGTTGTTTTCCAGGGAATGAAGGGGAGGTTTTTAAAAAATATCTTTTTAATTTAATGCATAAATAAAAATTAATCCTGAATATTTCCAAAATAATATTTACTTTTGTCTAGGCATACTGTGTATCTGAACCAGGTGCAGGTTCAGATGTAAACGGAGTCAAAACCAAAGCAGTTAAAAAAGGAGATGAATGGATTCTTAATGGACAAAAGATGTGGATTACAGGAGGCGGTGTAGCTAATTGGTAAAACCTAATTGCTTTCCAAATATTACAACAATCGAATAAATTCAATATTTTTAGGTATTTTGTTTTGGCTCGCACCAATCCTGATCCTAAAGCACCTGCAAGCAAGGCATTTACAGGGTTTATTGTTGAAAAAGACTGGCCTGGAGTTGTACCTGGAAGAAAGGTTTGTTCTTTACAAGCTTTTTACTTGAAATGAAATTAATCGTTTCTTTTTTAAATTTTAATAGGAAATGAATATGGGTCAACGTGCTTCTGATACTCGTGGTATAACATTTGAGGACGTAAGGATACCTAAAGAAAATGTTCTTCTAGGCGAAGGAGCAGGATTTAAGATTGCTATGGGCGCATTTGACAAAACAAGACCACCTGTAAGTAACACTAAAATAATTGTGTTTCACAAGTTTGAAATGATTCTTACAGGTTGGTGCTGGTGCCACCGGTGTAGCACAACGCTGTCTTGATGAAGCATCAAAATATGCACTTGAACGTAAAACATTCGGTGTACCGATAGCGCAACATCAAGCAGTTGCATTTATGTTAGCTGACATGGCTATTGGAGTTGAAACAGCCCGTCTAGCATGGATGAAATCAGCATGGGAGGTTGATAATGGCAAACGCAATACATATATGGCATCAATTGCAAAATGTCATGCTGGTGATATTGCAAATAAATGCGCATCAGATGCCGTACAAATATTTGGTGGTGCAGGATTTAATAGTGAATATCCTGTGGAAAAATTAATGAGAGATGCCAAAATTTATCAAATTTACGAAGGTACTGCACAAATTCAAAGACTTATAATTTCACGTGAAATAGTTGAAAAAGCAAAGGCTGGAAATTAAGTATTAATGTGTATATGTATATCATTCTTCAGTAATAGCTGTTAAGTTATCTTAATGTGATTTTATGTAATTTTGTATCATATTAAAATATTTTTAAGAACAGTTTTATTTTTATACTGATTGTATATTCTCAATCATTTTTAAGAACAACTAAGAAAATCACTAATTTATCTAATTACACTAGTACCACCTATTCTTTAGTCTCATCATGATTAAAATAGAATTCTTTCATTAAATCCAACTGTTACAAATGAAAAAATAAAAAAAAAATTAAAAACATTTTTAAAGTCACTATAACTCTAGATAGTACACAAAAATTAACATACGTTCTTTCTAGTTTCTTCTACAACTGTATGTTTTCCTCTGAAATGAATTAGCATATGACTTTGCAAATAGCGTTCCTCTGTACACTTGTAACTACATATTGTACACGTAAACTGTTTTTCATTACCATGTACTTGCATATAATGTGTTTTTAAATTACTTCTCACTGTAGATTTATAAATACATATTTGACATTGAAAAGGTTTTACACCATTATGAAGCAACATGTGTGTCTTTAAACTAGATTTCACTGTACACTTATAACTACACAGAGTACATTCGAAAGGTTTCTCTCCACTATGAATTAGCATATGCGTTTCTAAATTACCTTTCTGCGTGCTTTTATATTCACATAGCTTGCACTCAAAAGGTTTTTTACCACTATGAATTAGCATGTGCTTCTTTAGATTGCTTTTTTTAGTACATTTATAATTACAACTTTTACATTCAAAGGGTTTGTCGCCACTATGTATTAGCATATGTTTATTCAGGTTGCTTTTCAATGTAAATTTATAGCCACACGTTTCACATTCAAAAGGCTTTTCTCCACTATGAATCCGTAAATGCTTCTTTAAACTAGATTTTACTTTAAATTGCTTACTGCATGTATTACATTCAAATGATTTCGTTTTCTGAAACTTCACTTCCATATTTCTGTGGACTTCGTTAATATCTTCCATTTTTAGATCGATTTGGTCTTCATTAATGTTTTCTATCTTTATATCGATTTCATGTTCAAGATCTTCTGTAGAGTTTTTAAAAATTGTACTTAGTTTTGGAGAAGAGTAAGTATCATGAATATCATCATCATCTGATGGAGAATACTGTTCGTGCTTGACAAACATCAAATATGGGCTCGCAGAATCTTTACCATCTTCCATTATCAAACCATTAATTAGCTTATTTGGTTACTGTTCAAATTGATCTTATTTAGCAAATTTTTGTCAGACTAAAAGCAATTAGAATGTTAAAAGAAAAGGTTAATAAATATACACCATCAAAATTATTACGTTTTATAGGTTCCGGTCGGTTTGCAGAAGACAACACAGAACATGTAAAGGTGATGCGCACCCGGGAGTTGAATTGTTGCTAGTGGAGTGAATGATCACGTGATACATAGAGTAAATAGAGTTTATCAAAATAAAAGAACGAACCGATGTATCATCTGGAGTCGTACAGTGTAAACAAATAAAGTTGTAAATGTAACCTCTACAACAATTTTAATTAATTTAGATTTCAATCAGACTGCTGTGTTACAAAATTAAAGTATGTACGTATGTATATTTATTTAATTAGCAAAGTTGCAACAATCGAGAATTGAGGTTATAATACAAATTTTGTTTTTTGTTTCTTCTGCGCAAGGTTGCCAAATGAAAATAAAATTTGTCCGCATACTAATTTATTCAAATTTCTAACGTTTCTCTACAAACTTATTGCTTAGACGAATTCAGATGTATTTTCATAATTATTGTAAAGAAATTAAACAGCAATAGAAAGAAGTATGGGAGAAATATTGTGTTGGAGCACCCCAAGTTTAAAGAACAACATAAACGAACGTACCTCTAGTGTAATATCCGTGTTCAAAAGTCTAACATGTGCGATAGTGTACATTGCGTTGTGTTCGAAAACTACGGTCTGAAGTTGGCATCTATACTGATCGGTTTTTGCAAAAGTGCAGTATACGTGCAACAGTGTACGTAAATTGAAAGATTCACTTGGGAATATTTATGTTTTTAAAAGAAATAGATTACGTTTAAGTAAGTAAATAAGACACATCACTTTATATGATACGTATTACGGCAACCGCAGACACCTTCTACAAAAAAAGCTCGCAAAGACAACGTCTCAAAGACCGGCAATCCTACACCAGACGTACTTCTCCACCAAAGTGTATTTATTCCGCCCCTTATGGTCACAAGACGCCGGCGACCAAATCTAGCTCCAATCATCACACCAAGGTAGAAAATGAGTACAGCTACACGTAACTGATCTGCTTGGATATCACCATGTAATTACTTCGATTCAGAGCTGGAGAAGTGTAAGACACCTACAAGAATTTTTTGTTTTAGGAAAATAATAACCAAGACAGAACGAGAAGTCAGCTTGAATTCATTTACGGCATGGTAAAATATTGACACCAAAGAAAACAAATTTTCCAGTTCCCTGACTTCCCCTAAGATTCTTGTTAAGTTCCTAAATTCTCTGATTTTTACAGATTTTCAGATTTTTGACTACTCTGGTCATAGCTTGAACTCTAGTAACTTCTGCACTTTAGCATTTGCAAACGAAAACGCTTTGATAAATATTAGTATCGTGAAAGTATGTTTCGCCATCACATTTCTTCTAATGGAGGCAGCATATCATCTTGGGTTGACTATCAACAAGAATATCTATTGAGACCAGTGGAATTTATTTAGGCAAAACCCAATAATGTGTAAGTTGAAATCGGAACTAAAGGTTTGATTTTTGAATGACAGAATATTAGATGATAATTGACAAATAAATTGTTCTTAGAGATTTTAAGTATCTCGTTGCAGAAAGTAGGAAATTGCTGGATTTTTTGTGATTCATTGTCAATTTGTTTAATTGCAAAATAACGTTACATACAGTTGCATATCGTCCTTTGTAAAAGCATGGAAACTAATCTCTAAATCAATCATTATATTTACAAAATATGAAACTGATCTTATTAATGCAACATGTTGAAATGATGTGGGTTCATACTAGTTCTAAACACTAAAGGTAATTTATTAGTTTAATGAATTTACATCCATTGTTTCGCTTGTATACAACTCTTGGATTCGGACGAGACAAGGACCGACCGATAGGTCAGCTTTAGGTGAGTCGTCGTCTGATGGTTTTTCACTGAATGTCAAATAAATTTGAAAAGAAGCAAATACCCTGTGCGCGCGAAGCAAACGGTGATATCTAGCGGCGAAAATGAGCAAAATCGATTGAGGTCTTATGTGCAGGCCTAGCGATCTGGGACCAAGCACACTGTGATGTAGAGCCTCCAAGGAATGTTTTACTCTAAACAGTTTTGGGTTCAGGCCCGTAGGCATTTGGAACTCCGGTCGGGTGCCTTCATCTGTGTTTGATGCCGCTCGAGTCGGTTTTCCACTTCCAACTTTTACTCCATCACGCACAATGAATCCGACGCACCACGCCACGGCGAACGCTCTCGCAGTAAAAGTTCCTAACACTGCAACGGCACATCGAAACGAAAGCTGGAAAGCCAAGTTGGAATCTCTGGATTTAGGGGACAACTTTTTGTGGATGATGACTAAAGTACGGCGTAACAGGAAGTCTTCGATTTCCCCAATTCACGTCGAACAGGACTTAACATATTCCGACGATCAGAAGGTTAAGACCTTCGCCGACAACCTAGTGCGACAATGCTCGCCCAATTACGCCAACACTGACGTCCAACACATTGGCCGAATTAACAGAAATGTGAGGATAACGCGAAGGGATCATGATGGAGAAGCTTTGGAAGCTAATCAAGGCCACCCAGTTCAAGAAAGCTCCGAGTCCAGACGGCATCAGTAACAAGGTAATCAAGGCTTTTTCGAACAAGGCATCGTAACCTTAACTGAGATAATCAACGCCATTCTGCGGATGCACCACTTTCCACAGCAATGGAAATGCGCGGACGTCATAGTCCTCCAAAAGCCGGGCCAGGGGCCGTCTTTTCTGAAAAACTACAGGTCGAACAGTCTTCTGCCTGTGGTGGAAAAGATAGCCGAAAGCATCGCACTGAAGAAACTTCGACAGGCGTTGGATGAAGGCAACGTCCACCAGGACGAGTAGTTCGGCTTCCGGGTCGGACACTCCACCGTTCACCAGATCCTGTGAGTTGTGCAACACGTCACAAACGCTTGTAACAAGCAGCAGTAGATCGGTGCGATCTTCCTAGATGTGTCTAAAGCCTTCGACAAAGATGCTGGATGCAAACATTCCATACGCGCTCGTTCAGATGGTCGCGTCCTACCTCCAGGGCCGGCGCTTCCGTACAAAACTAAACGGTTCCAGATCGTCGCTGAGGACGCTTACCGGGGCGTGCTCCAAAATTCGCTCCTCTCCCCGATGCTCTTCAGCATCTACGTGCAAGACCTCGCGATGACGCTCCATACGAAGCTCGCTTTGAACGCGGACGAACTGCCCTGCTGGCCAGCTCGCCATCGAAGAGTCCGAGAACTGGTTTTGACCCTGGTGGATGGAAGTCAACTCCAACAGTCCAGCTATATCCATTGCTTAACCGGCGAAGCAAGCTCTCCTCCGAAAACAAGCGGAGGTTATACAAGGCGATCGTCCGTCCGACTTTGATGTGCACAGTCTACGGTCTGGTGGTACGAAGCGACCACACATGTAGGAAAACTTCAGGTCGTCCAGAAAAACAAGGTCCTAAGGAAGGCATTCGACGCGCCCTGGTACGTTTGTAACGATCAGTTGTATGAAGACGTCGGGTTAGCCGCAAAGCGAACATCATGAAGGAGTACAACTTGGTCGCGGGTAATACCAATCCTCTTATCAGTGCGTTGGGAGAGTATAACGAGACCGATCGCCACCGTCACAAGCGCCCTCAAATGATACTGTTCCCGTGAGCTAGTGGAGTCGCCACGTTTCCAACACGGCAACACAATTACTAAACTTTCTTGCGGTTAAATTTGAGAACTTGAGATGACGAAGGTGAGAGACTTTGCCTAGGTACTCCATAAGAGCCACGATGTTCATCGTTCAGACTCGCTCTTTTGCATATCAGCTTCTACCACTACTATACCTTCTCACCCTCTGAGAAAGCTAAGACCTCTACACCCTAACCTAACCTGCAACTTTTATTTACACATAAACCCTCAAATTCTCAAATTCAGTCGAGCTATTAATCAAACAATTTTAGATTTAATAAAAAACTTGAAAGAAAAACTACACAAAATTCCTGAAAGAAATATAATTCATGGAACGTTTGGTCTTAACTGAGTCCTGTTAGTGACACTTGTGCTAATGGGGTAGTATTTAGTTTATAGGTACTATCTGTATGTTAAAACAAAAGATAGTCCGAGTGGTAGTAATAAAAACCTTTCAGGGTAAATTTTTATCTGGAGGTGGAATGGGAATAATTTCTTTTAAGAGGAATGATCTACATTTAAGCAGCTATTATTCATCTCGTACGTGTAAGATTTCTTACAAGGTCAAAAGACATTGTGTAGTCTCATGTAGAACTGCAACACAACGCACTGCATCACACTGTGCAACAAACCTACATTATCTTAAAACTAGTGTACGCTTGTGTACCGGGACATCGAATATCTTCAGAAGCCACATGATCACTAATTTAAAAGTGGCGCAAAATTTTATTTTTCAACGTTGGCCACACTAACCTAAAATTACATCAGCGTGATGTGATTTCCTGTTGTCTCTTTGTTTTGCGTTTTACCAGTTTATTATGTTTTTCAAGACCAAATCTGCTTTTTGTGAGTTATCGAAGTAAATTTGATTTAACGCATTTAAAGTAAGATAATGAATTTGAAGTATTTAAGTTTTTAAGTAGTTTCATCATCTGTCCAATACTACGCCACTGGAAAACTACGTTATGTTTAGTACAACAGAGCTGCCAATAAGGCAAGATGTGTTGCCTAACCAACAGTAAATTTCGATGTCTCTGTATAGTAATAATACGAACATAGATTCATCACAGATTGCAGTGTTGCCAGATTTACATTATTGTCTATAGTGTTAGAGCGATTTCTCTTGGCTAGGAAAGAAGAACTGTTGTCAATTCTTTAGAAACCTAGGGAATTCAGAATTAATTAACTAGATTCATCAAGTGGTGTGCAGGGTGTAATATAAGAAATGGAGCAAACCATAGCTATTTATTATCCGATTTTAATAAACACCTTCCGCAATAATTATGAAATAGCTTCACAGTCTTCATAGATATTAGATACAAAAAAGTTTTTTCCTTTCAAAGCAAAACCGAAACAAATATATATATATATATATATATAAAGTAAAAATTTTGTTTTACATATTTTTGTCTGCCTATTAAATCTTCTAATATTATTTCTTAAGGTTTCTCGCCGCTATGAGTTAACATATGTTTTTTTAAATTACTTTCTTGTGTACATTTATAATTGCATATTTTACAGTTATATGGTTTTTCACCACTATGAGTTAACATATGCTTTTTTAAACTGCCTTTTTGTGTACATCTATAATTACATATTTTACATCCAAAAGGCTTTTCGCCGCTATGAATTAACATGTGTCTTTTTAAATCGATTTTCTGTATACAATTATAATCACATATTTTACATCGGAAAGGTTTTTCATTGCTATGAATTAATCTGTGAGTTTTTAAATTGCCTCCATGACTAAATTTATTACCGCATATATCACATTCAAAAGGCTTTTCGCCACTATGAACTCGCATATGTTTTTTCAAAGCAAATCTTAGCCCACATTTATATCCACATATCTTACAATCGAAAGACTTCTCTCCACTATGAACTAGCATGTGTTCTTTTAAACGATCTTTCCTATTACATTTGTACTCACATATTTTACATTCAAACGATCTTTCACCACTATGAATTAACATATGTCGATTTAAGTCGTTTTGTTTTCTGCATTTATAATTACAAACGTCACATGTAAAAGGTTTTTCTCCAGTATGAATTAGTAAGTGTATTTGGAAATTTCTTTTTTGTTTGAACATATAATTGCATATCTTGCATTCAAATTTCTTGTTTTCTATTTGGCCAAAAGAAGGATTTTCCATATCTATGAAAAACAATCATGTTTAAATGAAAATCATACATGAGTATTTAGTTACCTAGTATGAGTTAAATGTATTCTACAATGCAAATTTAATTAAATGGGTTGATTTACTGTTTACATTCAAGTAAATGCTCAGCATGTATATCGAATTGACAATGGTTTTTGCCTGTCCATAAGTTTCGTATGTTTTCTACTGACTGGAATTAGCAAAATGCTTTCATTTTGTTGAGTCTTATTACACTCATACTAGTAAGTAATTATAATATAAAGCCATTCAGATTGTGCTACAACAAACTTGGTTATATTAAAGAGAAATTAAATTTTCATTAACTTTAACTTACTCAATAAAATAAACAATGGAATAATGGTGGAAATCGAGACTACTAGTTACTTTTCATCAAATATCAAACAGAAATAACTCTCTACGTGCATGTTAAATGTTAATGTCAAAAGTTAGGTTAGGTGTGGAAAAAAAGACATAAACCAGATTGGCAATGTGGCAACATAGTATATCCATGTAACCATGTAACTGTCGATCAGTTCCTGTAAATAATAATAAAACTTACAGGACTTGAGATATTTTCCTCAGGAATTTGAGGATATTTGATTTGTATGTTATTCTTTTACTAGTAGTAACAAGATTTACATTAATTCAAAATGACTTTCCAAAGCTTCAGCATGAGCATTCTTGAGATACAAGTTGTCTGCGTGTTGTGAAAGAATTCAAATCCATTAGTGCATTATACAATGTTTCCACTCGATTTAATTCTTTGTCTCAATAATAACATCCAGTTGGAACTTGAAAATGCAAGATAAAAGTCATGTAAACACATACTTAATTCTTAAAAACCAGGAGCAGTTTTATCTGTCAGAAAGTGAATAACATCTACACGTATCGTTTATACACAAGTTTAATTATCTTTGTTACAGATTTAAAGTATGTTCCAGAAGATAAAGTGAATGTGAAACTAGAGGAATCCTTTAAATGCAACTTCAAACCAATAAGCAGCTTACAAGAAACTGATAAGGACCTTTTTGAATGTAAAATCTGTAATTATAAATTCAGCCGAATTAGTCATTTAAAAAGACATGTACTCATTCATACTGGAGAAAAACCTTTCGAATGTAAAATATGTGGTTTTAAATTTAAACAGAAAAACCATTTAAAAACACACATACAGACTCATTGTGGAGAAAGACATTTTGAATGTAAAAAGTGCAATCACAGGTTTACTCGCAAGTTTGATTTAAAAACTCATATTCGAATTCACAGTAGTGAGAGACCTTTTAAGTGCGAATTATGTGATTATAAATGTGCGCAAGGGAGCTGTTTAAAAGCACATTTATTAACTCACAGTGGTGACGATCCATTTCAGTGTAATATATGTAGTTATAAATCCACCCGAAGGGGTAACTTAAATAGGCACATGCTTGTTCATAGTGGAGAGAAACCTTTTGGGTGTCTAGAATGTAGCTATAAATGCAGAACGAGAAGTGATTTAATTAGACATATGAGGGTTCATAGTAATAAAAAGTCTTTTCTGTGAATCTTCCATCAAAGCCATAGCAGAATGTAAAGTGTGTAATTATAAAGGAATAATCAAAAAAAAGGCACATGCAAATGCACAGTGGTGAGCAGCCTTTTGAGTGTCAAATATGTAGTGTGATCATAAGTGCACAAATAAAATCAGTTTTATAACACATTTACAAATTCATAATCACAGAAATTGATCTGTAAATCACCTTGAAGACCATCTATTTAATTATTTTAATTTAGAATGTGAACTACAATGCAAAGGACAATATTGAAACAATTCTTAAATTATAACCTTAATCGTTCGACAAATCTTTATTTTGGTACATGGAGTTCCTTAGCTGCTGCATTTAATTCCAGACCGGATCGAAAGCTTAACTTTAGTTTAAAAAAAGAAAATGCAGGACTATTTGACATACCTGAATTGCAGTCGTGTGAGGGATTTTATTACATAAAAGAACAATGTATACTTCATGCTGATAAACTTATCGATGAAGCAACCAGTGAAAACAGGACTCGTAAAATGGTTGAAGTCTTTGACGAACTTTCCGATTCGCTTTGTAAAGTAGCAGATTTAGCTGAATTTATACGTGTTGCACATCCTTCTGCAATCTATATGCAGGCAGCTGAGATTGCCCTTGCAACTGTTAGTAGTCTAGTAGAAAAATTAAACACAAATAGTGAACTGTACTATTCACTTCTCAATGTAATAAATAATGGTGATAAAATACCAACAGACGAAGTTGATAATCATGTTGCTAAGTTGTTTTCGTTTGATTTTGAGCAAAGTGGTATTCATCTTCCTGATGTAGAACGACATAAGGTTGTAAATCTGAATGATTCTTTGTTGCGTTTAGGGCAATATTTTGTAGCTGGATCTACCAATCCAAGACATGTTAGGAAAGATGCGCTACCTGAAAGTGTCAGACATATTTTCTCGATGGAGGGTGATGATATAGTGGTGGATGGTTTATGTGTGGATTCTGCAAATTCTAAGGTTCGTGAACTGGCTTATCGAATTTATTTTCAACCTAATGATCATCAAGATTACTTGTTGACAGAAATGTTAAAAGCAAGATATGAATTAGCACAAACTTGTGGTTTCCCAACTTATGCACATCGAGCTTTAAAAGAGAGTGCGATAGAAACACCAGAAATGGTAATGGAATTTTTAGACTGTTTATCAGATGGTTTGAAAGAAAGAGCTAGAAATGATTTTTATATTATGAGCGAAATGAAAAGAAACGAATATCTATCTAATAGTCCGTTAGCACCTTGGGATATCCCATATTTCAGAAAAAAAGCAAGAAAGCAAATGTTCAATGTACAGAATTCGGAATATTCTCCGTATTTTTCTTTAGGCGCTTGTATGGAAGGATTGGATAACTTGCTGCATTGCTTGTATGGAATAAACTTGGTTATCAAAGAAATTGTGGCAGGAGAATGCTGGGCGCAAGATATTTATAAATTAGCAGTAATGCATGAAACTGAAGGTCTGCTGGGATATATCTATTGTGATTTTTATGAACGTACTCGTAAGCCAAATCAAGATTGTCATTTTACCATTCAGGGTGGTCGAATGTTATCTGATGGTTCTTATCAATTACCCATAGTTGTACTTATGTTAAACTTACCATTACCTAGATGGTCCAGTCCTACGCTACTTTCACCTACTATGGTAGATAATTTGCTTCATGAAATGGGACATGCTATGCACTCAATGTTAGCTCGAACATGTTACCAACATGTAACTGGTACTCGTTGTAGTACAGATATTGCAGAAGTTCCATCTGTTTTAATGGAATATTTTGCTAGTGACATTCGTATATTAAAATCGTTTGCTAGACATTTCCAAACTAAAGAACCTATGCCAGATGATATGTTACAACATCTGTGTGCTTCTAAATATGTATTTACTGCCAGTGAGATAGAGCATCAATTATTCTATTCTGCATTAGATCAGTTGTATCATGCAAGACATCCTCTAAATGGCTCTACTACCAATGTGCTGGTAGAAGCACAAGCTAAATATTATTCTTTACCATATGTTAACAATACAGCATGGCAATTGAGATTCAGTCACCTCGTTGGATATGGGGCTAAATATTATTCATATTTAATGTCTCGAGCTTTAGCCTCGTGTATCTGGCAGAATTATTTCAAACAAGACCCACTAAATCGTATACAGGGTGAGAGATATCGACGAGAATGTTTGGCTCATGGAGGTGGTAAACCACCACGACAGTTAGTTGCAGATTTTCTGCGAAAACAGCCCACATCTGATGTCCTTGTAGATTCTCTTTTGAAAGATATTGATGATAAACAGAAGCAGATTGTTGAAATTCAACGTAAATGTTAATGATTATTTTGTTAGAATTGAAATGTTATTAATATTTTGAAATTAAAAGTTTGTAATCAATAAACTTGCACATTTTGTGCTAGTTATGATGCTTGATGGCGTTTATCATACATTAAAGTAAAATCAACTTAGTAAAAATATTAAAAAAGAGAGAATAAAACAAAAAATGTTGAATTGTTAGCCTTCCTTATTAGTCTTTCCTAGCTAGCAGCAGCCAGCGAATTATAATTTCAAGGAAGGTACGGGCTTGCTTGATTAATTAGTTTAGGTATATATCAGTGAAACTACTAGCCACTGCTGTTCCTAATTCCTAATTATACAGCACATTGTATTCTTATCACTTGCCAGTTTTGCCGTAACTGGTGGATCAGGAAGGTGGTTCACCAATCAAAAGATCACTTTTTGTGACTCACGAATTAAAACAATTTGACTTTGACTCCATAGAAACTCGAAGTTGTAAAGTCGCTAAACATAACCTAAACTAACCAATCTAGTGACTTTAAATCGCTGCTGTTCATGAATTTTGTTTGACACAAGATCTTATTGCTAGAAAACCTTTTGAGGACAAAAATCACAAACTCTGAAATATAGTCTGCTTCAATATTATAGAATTTAGAGTACTTCGAAGTTTCGCCAAAAGTTACTAAATAAATATTTTAGGTTAAAGATCTGTCATTTATGTCATTTCTTTAAGTAAACATGAGTTGTCAATATATGTGTGTGTCGTGATTTTTGTGCGTTTAGGTTGCAAACCTGAATTTGCTATATGTTATACACTGCATATAAATGAGGTTAAAGTCAAATTAAAGCCTATTCTGAATTCTATAATATTATTGAAACGGACTATAGTTGAAAGCGAAACGTAAATCACGTAAATGTTCATTATTCACTCTCTTCTATATTCACGTTGGTTGTATAATATACACATCCAATTAAACATTGCTATAAATATCATAAATATTCTGTTTTTGCTGTAATTTCTATTCTCTAAGCCTAAGGCAAAGAGAAAATACTGTAAGAGTATGAAGAGTATTGCTCTTTTGTTTTAATTCTTTTTATTGCTTGCAGAACAAGGTGTTTGCAAACCAACCTAATTAGTAATAATATTTTATTTAATGCAAAAGTAGGTAAATAGTTGTTTATTAATTATTATACATAATACACAGTCTGCTAACATCTAACTTTTTTCAAATTCTATTTGTTTTCAGCCTCATTAGAGTTTCTTCAGCTTAAATTTAAGAATGAAATAAAGCTAATTAAAGGTTTGACAATGGAAGACGTTAAAGATCCTATAAGTTCATATATGGTGCTTGTCAAGCACGAACAGTTTTCTCCATCAAATGATAATGACATTCATTGCTCTCCAAACCTAATTACTCTTTTAAAAAGCACTACAGATGATCACAAAGACCAAGCAGGTATGAAAATGGAAGATACTCATGAAGACCAAATAGATATGAAAATGGAAGATGCTAATGAAAACCAAACAAATATGGAAGTAAAGTCTCACAAAATGAAACCAATTCAATGTAACATATGCAACAAAAAATTTAAATTAAAATCCGTTTTAAAAAAGCACTTGCGAACTCATAGTGGGGAAAAACCTTTTAAATGTGTGGTATGTGAATATAAATTTACATGGAAAAGCAATTTGGCACAGCACATGCTAATTCATAGCGGTGACAAACCCTTTGAATGTAAAAACTGCAGTTATAAGTGTACAAAGAAAAGTAATTTAAAAAAACACATGTTAATTCATAGTGGTGAAAAACCTTTTGCGTGTAAAATATGTGGTTTTAAATTTAAACATAAAGATCATCTAAGAGCGCACATACAGGTTCATGGTGGGGAGAAGAAATTTGAGTGTAAAATTTGCAGTCAGAAGTTTATGCGGAAGTCTGTTTTAAAGACGCATATACTAATTCATAGTGGTGAGAAGCCATTTCAATGTAAATTGTGTGATTATAAATGTACGCAAAAGAGCGCTTTAAAAATGCACTATTTAAATCACAGCAGTGACAATCCATTTCAGTGTGAAATATGTAAATATAAATTCACGCAGAGAGGTAATTTAAATAGGCACATGCTTATACATAGTGGAGAGAAACCTTTCGAGTGTAAAGAATGTAATTATAAATGCAGAGCAAAGAGTGTTTTAAATAGACATATGCGAGTCCATGTCTAAGCTAATTTGATGTAAAGAAATTTCTGAAGAATTTTCAACTTTCTCATGTGTATACTCTTTCCAGTTTTTCAATAATTTCCTCAGGTTAAATTAGCATATTTCAGAAATACACGTCTAGACTATACTTTAGACTAGCAATAAATAGGATACTGGTTTAGAAATTAAAATGAAACTTAAATAAAATCTTTAACTAACAACTGTAATATGTATCAGATTCCCTCTGTAGCTTTGATATTATAAGTTTACAATTTTTGAACCAGAGTGAGGTCAGTGAGCCCATGACAAAAGATTTACATATAGCAACTAAATAGGAATTGTATTTCACAAAATAAATGGTTACAGATGCAAGAAGTAGAGTTGAAACCTGTGATAATAATAAACGAAACTGTTCCCAAACAACGCATACAATCTGCAACTTTTTTTACACCGAAAGCGTTTATTAAATTTCTATGCACTGATTTACACTGGTTACATTTGCGCCGTTACACTTACACTTTTCTGGACTATTATACCAAATTTTTAGTATAAATAATGTCGAGTACGTATAATATTCATTGTGACAATTAGGTCAGTGTTTTGTGTGGTTATGTTTAAAAAGAGGTTAAGTTATTTATTTATTTTGTAAATTACTCGTGTTAGCACGTGATGAATTTTAAGTTCCCAAATCTGGAGGACCCGTTTAGAGAGCATTGCGGTGTTGTTGAATCTTTTTTAATATACGTACATCTAAAGATCTTTACATATAAATGCCATTACATAAGAACAACTAAACTAAGGCTTTTTAAAACTATTCATGACAGAAATAAACTGCAGATAATTAATCAAACTAACAATCAGAGTAAACCTACGATTATTCTTTTTCATAAATAATATAATGCTTTAAACATATATTTCAAACCGTTTAGCGTAGGATAACAAACACAAAATTAATTAATTAACTAAAGTAAAATTCAAACTCACTTTGATTATTTTTTTAAATAAAATTAATGGTTGTGACACTAGAATAATAGAACTTGAACAAAAACCGCACTTTTAAACCCAAATACAATTTTTGGATTTGGGAACAAACTGGAGGATGAGATGCGGGTAGTTATATTGAGTTTTAAAGCGTTTTATTTGTGAAACACCTAGTTCTCAATGATTTTGATGCTAGAATGATTAGTGTGGACAAGAAATGCACCCTGTGCATTTACAACCCTACAAATTGCACGGAAGAGGTTTCTGGCCACCGTGAAGGCGTATATGTCATAGTTAGGTTTTTACCCCACTTTGTTTACTTATATACCTTATTGTTGATGTTTTCGATGCTGTAATCCGTGGTTTGTACAACAGAATGCACTTATTAAACCTGAATAGTATTTATAGATTTGTCAGTATAATATGAAGCTTAAGATGTGGGGTAGTTCTGTATATATAAACCGTTTACGTTATTTAAAAAGAAGAAAAAAAGAACATAGTTTAACTTCCGTTTTTATAGTTAAATTAGTTGTGTACAGTTTATTCGTTTTGTAGTTTAGGTTTTAATAAGTTTTATTTTAGTTATTTAGGCGTAATGATATTTATACTTAATGACAAATACAGATAACTGGCAACGCCGCGATGATCTCTAAACGGGCCTTCCAGATTTAGATACTTAAACTGAAGGTTTGCTAACCTCACTTCTTTTAAGCTTTAAACGTAGAGGGTGTCCACGAAGTTATTTAGGATTGTTAGTAATTATTTGTGTTAATTTAACCTGGAAATCTGCAGTAAAGATGTTTATATTAGCGGAGATGAAACACGTTACACGAATTACTCCAGATTTATTTGGTTTAAAACTAAATGACGCAATTGCCTCGGAACTCAATAAAAAATTAGCAAATAAGGTAAATATATGACTGTGATTGTGTGTTAAAATTTATTATTAAATTGTTACACAGGTAGTTTTAAATGTAGGATTATGTATAGCACTGTACGATATTACAAACTTGGAAGAATCATATATATTTCCTGGAGATGGTGCTTCGCATACGAGGGTATCATTTCGTTATATTGTTTTCCGTCCATTTATGGAAGAAATATTATTAGGAAAAATACGAAGCTCAAGTCCAGAAGGTGTTCATGGTATTTATTACTTTAATTACAAATTACTTTAGAATAATTTTGTTGTATTTTCAAGTATCATTGGGTTTTTTCGACGACATAATTATTCCACCAAGTTCATTACAGCATCCGTCACGATTTGATGAAACTGAACAGGCATGGGTGTGGGAATATGACACAGGAGATGGTGGTAAACACGATTTATTTATGGATGCTGGTGAAACCATACGATTTAAAATAACCGCTGAGACTTTTAATGAAACTTGTCCATCTAATCCTGCAGTTGCGTTAGGTGATGCAACAGACGCTTCTGAAAATGCAAATAAAGTGCCATATTTAATTACTGTATGTTGCTTCATGTCAAATTGTTATTTGTAAGTTATTTAAATTTTATTTACTTTTCAGGGTGGAATTAACGAACCTGGACTGGGACTTTTAAGTTGGTGGAATTAATTAATTTGTAGGTTAGCGTGTAAGTTAATAATAAGTCACAGAAATAAGTATTTATTTAAATAAATATTTCTACAAAATACTTATATTTTATTGCCAAAACATTGAAAATTACTTACAATGTTTTCTTATAATATATACATCACGAAAATATCTTTAAATATAAACAATTAAAGTGAAAGAGAACAACAAGGAAAATTACATGACATAGAACATAAATAAGTTAATATAATTTTTCAGTACGCATCTATTTTTGTTACTTTTTAGTTGAAAGATGAAGAAAAAGAAAAAAATGAATGGACATTTACACAAAAAACAGTAATAACAATACGATAAGATTAAATATTATTGCACAAACTAGTTAACAAATATAACAAGTGGACAGTGGGTGATATGACTTACTCTATCACGAGGCAGCGTGGCAGATGTTCTCTTAAATAATCGAATAATTCGTGTGAAGCCCCTGGACAATTTGTCAGTTCAAGTTCGCGCATATGTCGCAACTGTATTAGACTTGAAAGACCACTTGATGTTAATAATGGACACCCTAGAAATTAAAATGATGTTTTTGAAAAAAATTATTTTTAAGTTTGTATAACATGCTTATACCTGCTAAGGAAAGTATTTGTAAATTTCGCATTCCACACAAGTGTTGCAGACCGAAATCTCTAATTTGTGAGCACCAACGTAAATATAACGCTGATAATGACAACATAGTTGATATATAACCTATGCCTATGTCTGTTATATGCACGCATCTAAAATTAAAAAATTAATTTGAAAGATTAAAACTAACTTTGATGCAAAGCGGTGAAAGACCTTCTTACCTATCTAATGTAAGCTCTTCTAATTGATTGAGATCGCATGCAATATACTCCAAGGCAGCATCGGTGATTCGAGGGCACCAGGATAAATCTAGCGAGCGTAACTTTTGCAAATTCTCTGCTATTAGTTCAACGCCGTCATCTGTTATTTTACTACAGCCAGACAAACTCAGTACTGTTAGATTAGGTAAAGAATGGACTGAAACAAAATGAATTTTATTTTTACCAGAGCCTAAAATTATTATACAGTTCATTTGGTCAGAGAAAACTATACACAACTGTGATGATTTTAGAAAAATGTGAATAGTATTGGTATTACCAAGTGCATTTATAAAATAATGGTGACCTTGCACGGAATTGTGTTTATCATTTAGTTCTGGAATCAATTTTAGACAGCCTTGAAAAAAAACAAAACAACACAGGTAGAAAAATGACATTAAATTAACCTTTAAAAGTAGCTGTCACTTTGACAACCAAAATTGTTTGTGAAAGCTAACAATAATCATTTATTGTTTATTCAGTACCAAATGTTGATAATCTGAGTTTTTATATCTTATTGCATTCAAGATTAATTATAAGAATATCAGAAAATAATGTGAAGAGAAGTTGATGCAGAAAGTCAAGAAGATTTACTTACCTATGTTTACAACACCATGGTTGGTAATTTCCCAACAAGAATGTAATCGTAGTATATTAAGCGTGTTACTTTGCTTAGGGGAAAAATAACCTAAGGCAGCATCAGTAACATGGTAAGCTTGCAGCGAAAACTCATACAGCCCTGGTAATAGTTGAGCTACTGCCCCAACAGCTTCATCGGCCACATTTATACAGTCAGTCAATGTAAGTGAAACTATACGTGGATTTAGACAGGCCCAAAGGCCTGCTTCTGTTATTTCATTACATCCTGCCAACTCTAGTTCATATAATGCCTGGAAAGGAGAAAATATCAATTTACATCTTTAAAATTGAAAATACAAACAAGATAAAAATGTCTTAAAGCTTAAATTCAAGAATTTATCTTATTCTGAAGTAAATGTTAAAAGGTTAGGACACTTTTCTTTTTATAAAAGAATTGTAACTTCCAACTTTTCTCTCTAGAAAACAATTTCGTTCTGAAAATAAAATTTGTGATTTCATTAATTAACAAATCTCACAACAAACAAGTTCTTTTCACCCCCGAAAACAAGAGGAAATCTATTTATCTTCAACAATAACCTCCATTCAATTTCCAACCATTATATCTTTGTAACAAGAACTTCAAAGGATTTAAACTGAACTTTGTCTTTTATATTCCATTAGCAGAAGATGAAAGTACCAAAATATACTTACCTCTTCTGAACATTCTTACGCTTTATGCATGATGGTATAAATTAAAGGTAACTTGACGTAGTAATCAGTTATATTACAGAGAAGATATGAAAACTGATTCGATTAGAAGTTTCATTGTAGTAAAATTAATTTAGTAAATGATCTGCAATCACTGAGAAGTTAATTAATAGTGTACTAGTAGTTGGTTAGGACACAAGATAAGGTGCGCCCTTTTGATTACATTGAAATATTTATAGTGTTGCGTTTATACTCCCTGTTTGTGTTTTGAACTTGGAAGTTTTGACGCATTTGAGGATAGGATAATTATGTTTTTGTAGTTAAAATAGAAACAGATTTATAACAACACTTTACGTAGTAAATGACACTCATTTAATGAAAATGTTAAGATAGCATGACAAGTACATTCAAAAATGGCTTTCAGTTTCTTTATAAATTTCTTTATCAGGCAATCTATTTCTGTTACATACATTGATAAAACTCTTTTAAAACCAATTTATTCAAGCAAAAGAACCTTAAAAGATTCGTCTTCCCAAAGGAACAATCAGGATCTTGTAAAAATAATGTATTGAAAGCAAGAAATTTAAAGCCTTTTAATAAAACATGAAATGTTTTAAACTAATCTTAATTTATCAGGTTCACAATAGAAAAGATTGTATATTTTGGAATGTTTTCAAAGCTTTATTAACGTCAAGATAATGAAATGACACTTACACATGAAATTTAAGCTGAATAAAACATAATTCTCGTCATTAGAATCGGTACTACGTGACTGTACAATTAAAATGATCAATACCGGCAAAATGTAGAGCAGCAGACACATTTAATAGATGCAATTGAATTACTACATTCTCCTCTGTCGCCGTCGTCCCTATTCTTCGAGATTTCAACAAGATTGTCTTGAATAGAGGAGAGAAAAAAAAGGAAGAAAATCGTTAAACGATAACGAAATTGTACTATACTCGAACAGTCTGATAAGAACGGGAAAGTCGGCATCTTTCGATCTATTTTGTTGCAATTGCTGCATATAGGCCGCTTTGTTTTTCGCTTTTTGTTGGGAATTGGGATTTTCTTTTGCGATCTTGATAATTTTTCTAAGAGAGTGAAGGAAATGGTATTTTTTCGGTGTCATTTTATAGTGAGATTCAATCTTGAATTTGTTTCTTTTTAAGGTAAAACCGAAACATCATTCTTTAGAGTTTAATCAAGATCATTTGACAAATTCAATAGCAAAAGTGGCCTTTGACTGAATAAAAATAAAAATAACAAATGCGCAACAGATTTAAGATTAAATTTTAACCTCACATTTTCCGTTTAACTAAAGAAATAATAAAGACATCAAACTTTGATCGAATTTAGAATGATCAGATTTTGATTGTATTTTGATAGAAAAATAGCTAACTTAAAAAAATTGTTTCAAATTTTATTTCGTTTTTAACCACCTGTCAGTGTCAGTGTTAACATCAAATCTAATCTGCATGTCAAAAAGGGTCGTTCTAGGTTAAGTTTCTATATAAATGCAATGTTGCAATTTTCATATCGCCGGTAAATTAACGTCGTGTTAAAATGAATGTGAGTGGTTAATTAATGATATTTTTAACTTCAGTTATTTATTTTGGGTTATTAATTTGTTTAAAAAAATCTTAACCAAGAAATGGGTAATATAATTACGAGGAACTCCAAGGCCACACAGCTGTTTTTAAATTTTTAACTTTCTTCAACATTATTTGTTATAATGGAAAATTCTTCGTGAGTTAATTATTAAAGTTGCATTTGCGATTTTCAGGATTTTCAAGGACCAAGATCTGAAATTTGTGGTTATGTAGTATTTATGTAGATACAAGATCCTGATTCTTTTGTATTTTCGTCTTATTGTAAATCTCATTGGCTGCTAACCGAGCATATGAGTGAGCAAGAAACTTCTTTATACTACTCTATGGTTTTTACGGACGCTGTAAATAGGCTATTGCGAATAGTATTTGAGGGAATAACAAGTTTGTAATAAATGTCAGTTGAAAATTTGATTTCATGAACAATATTTTTGTAAAAATCTGAGAATCTGTATACATAAATTTAGCGCCCAACGTGGGGAGAAATCTTAACAATACTTTACACAGTTGATTGCAACCTTTAATTGTTTAACAAGTTCCATTAAACTCTATCCAGGCCTTCACTTCATGAAAGTTATTGGAGATTATACTAAAATTGAAGCAGAAAAAAATGAATACTGCAGTAATGACAATATCAACACTATGCAATCCATAATATACATATGTACAGGGTGTCCATGGATGGGGGTTACAAAGAGGAGAAACTTTTTAAATGTGCGTTTTACAGAAAGAAAATTTTATAATAAATTCTGCTTTCCTTAAAATGTACAAAAACATTTAGATTTGACTACAGACATACACTTACTTATAAATTCAATATTATTGCAGCTGATACTTTTATTTTTCAACTAAACAACAATCAGTTTTTGAAATAATAGGTTAGGTTAGGTTTTTTTTATAAACATAAACGTAAAATAGCCAATAGTACTTATTAAGTTGTTTATTGAAAAAAAAGTTTTTCCTCTTTGTAACTCCATTCATGGACACTCTGTATAGACTATAGAGAATGGCTGTTTTTGTAGTGATCACAAACACTGCTGATGCATCTTTTGATTTTTGAAAATAAACATAAGATTAAAATTCAAAAAGATCAGATTCTATGAAGTCAATCTAACTTTTAAAAATGTCAATACCATATGATTGTTTTTAATCATGTGTTATTTATATCACCATACATGATATACCAGTAGAACTCAGTTTAATTTTTTTCACAGGGTCAATCTTTCTACATCCCTTTAGATTCGTTTCTTAACCAAAAACGATGTTAAACTCTGTAGAATTTCTTAGGAAGAGATTTTTAAGTTAGGATTTATGGTATATTAGAAATGTCTTTGAATTATTTATACGAAAATGAATTTTCCAGTGGTAATACAGAAAACTAAAGCTTGTTCAATAAAAAACATCTCGGGCAGGCCATGACTGTTTTTCTTAAGCGATGAGCGTATGTCGTTTTCTTAAAACATCAAGTTTATGATGTCAAATGCAGGCAAATGTCAAAGCAGTTTTGTTTACATTTTAAATTTCGTTGCTCGTTGAGTTTGCTGTAATTTTGCAAACCCTTTGTTAAATCAGTTCTTTCTAGAACTTCTTGTATGCTTTAATAATATTGCGATTCTTCACGGTTTGGTTGGTTTGCAACTTTGAACAAAAAAGCATTTTTAATCGAAGGTTACTTTCTTTACAAAGCTGTTTGGAAGAATTTCAAGAGTTCCCAGCAGTAGCAGTTGATTATGAAGAATCTATGAGCACATTAAAAAGATCTGTTGATTTCTTTTGTGAAACTGGCAGCATCTTGCACAAACCAGATAATGGTCGACTTGTAAAATGTAGTGAAGAACTTATTGATACTGGATGATGAACCAAAAACATCTATTTGTCATCTGTCTTAGTAAGTTGGTTTATTCCATTATCATCCCAGGAGATTAAAGTTCTGTCAGTGGTTCTTTAATTTAAATTTAAACGAAGAAATCCTGAATGAGACTTTCTTTAGTGATGAAGCACAGTTTTACAAATCAGGGTATGTTAATTCACAAACAATGAGAATTTGTAGTGTGGAAAGTTCACATTAGTATGTTGAAAAATTGTTGCACAAGGGAAAGTTAAAGCTTGGGCATGTCTTAGTGAAAGAAGATTGATTGGGCCAATATTTTTTGAAGGTTAAATGTTTATATTTTTCTATTTATAATACTGTACACTTACAAGAAATATTTTTTAGGTGCTGTAAATAGAGAACGATACTGTAGTGAAATTTTACATCCCTTCGTAGAAGAATTGCATGATGATGAACTACAGCAGAGTCATTTCTAACTCTTCTTTGTGCTGTAGAAACATTGAGTTTCTTAAGACAGTTCTTTGAAGAGCGAATAATTAGCCGAAATACAGCAACCCTTGGCCTCAGATCATGTGAGTTAACTTCATCTCATTTCTTGTTGTGGTCCTATCCGAAGAACTCTGTGTATTCTCAATCAATGTAATAAATGGGTTACGGCAAATCATTTTTAAATGTATCGAACAGGAAGGAAGACAGATTCAACATTTATTGTAAATTAAATTAAAACAGTGGAACAAAATGAGTGTTTAAATTTATAAATAAGCTTTAAGGAAATGTCATATATTGAAACTGTGAGGTTAAGAGTGCAAAATGTAACATATGCACTAAGACATGCTTTGCTAAAAATTCCATGGTCTTCCTGAGGTTTCTTTTTGTCTTGAACAAGCTTTATTTATTTCAAGGTTGGCGTTCCAATGAAAATTACCAAACTAGATTTTTAGGTTAAGCATAAATGTCAAACCTGAATTGTCAAAACTGACATTTGTAGGTTATAATAAAAGATTATGTATGAACTTGTTTTGTAGTGTTTTGCAATAATTATCTGTAATTTTGTTTGAATTAAAACATTTAACAAAAATATTTAAATGAAAAAAACTTTCCAGAGGCAGTACAGAAAACATTCACAGTCAAATAACCTAAAATATTGTTTTGTATTTGACAGTTATTGATATTAGAGTTTCTAAATTTGGAAACTTATCAGATATGAAATGTGAAGTTTACCATCTTTCAGGTATCCATTCATTGCTTATCTTTGCAAGAGCAAAATCGTGTATGTGTATATTCTCCGTTTTGATTGATTTGCTTTTTCTCTGTAATAGTTACATATTACATTGTTATCATCCTGCAAATTCTATAGTTTTTTCATTCAATAAACAAACAATAAAGATTTTTAATGGTATCTCACAAACAGATTCATCGTTCTCTTCATTAATTGGTTTGTATTTCTTGTTTCAATAAAATATTGTTTAGTTTCCATTAGTTAATTTGATAACCATTTACATTTCAGTTGACCTTTATTTATTTATTCAGCAGATTACTTCACATCTTTTACTGTTTCGTTAATTTTATTTCTCTACGGCCTATTTTTCAAAAACAAACCTCTCTGTGGGTACCAAATCCAATTAAACAAAACAAAACTGCTTGCCATTAAAACAATTGCTGCATCTATTACTATTTGAATCAATATTGAAATGCATTCAGAGCATTTTAACATTCCAATATTTCGTTTAATTGAATCTTTCCAACACGAGGGAGACACAATAATACTCTTTTATCACTTTATATTATCTAGATGACACTCTCAGCTAGTTTTAGCTATCAAACAGCTAATACATACACTAGTATTGATTGATATCATTCAAGTGGTAAACACAAACGTAATAGATACCATCTATCCATTTACTTCTACTTTAAAGATTATGTACAACGTAAACAGTTTCTCGTTAAATAAAAATCTTATTTTAAAGAATTCCTCTGTAATAGTATAGGATGTTAAAAAGGTAGAGGTAGTTCCGGTTTCTGATTTAAATAAGCACGCTATATCCGCATTTGTACTAAGGTTTCTTTTAAGGAGAGGTTTATTTTCAACAAACCCTTCCTTGATAATAATCAATTTAATGGTTGTCAGGTGAAACTTATTTGTATTTAAATATATGTCAACCGGGTTGGTGTACGCACACAGGTAGAAAAAACAAACCAAAATAAAATAAACGATCAATTCCACACACCTGCAGGTGATCTAATAAGCTTTCAAGGCCCCTGTCAGTGACGCTAGAGCAGCGAAGACTTAACGAATGCACATGCTTCGAAGCAAGCGGGAAGGAATTGACTAAGTCGAGAGCATCCTCGTCGGAAGCTCCCATAAGACAAAGCGTGTGGAAACCACGTCGCAATAAGGACGAATACAGACGACCTCGATCTGTCCCTTGTGTATTTCTCATTTCTCTACACTGCAGTACAGGTACCAAACCAGTCCAGTAACGTGGTGATCTGTAAAGAATGTCTCTCCATCGCGTACACACTTGCGCCAAAACGCACCGTTCCCCCGCGTTGAAATACATGAAAAATTTCATCAAGAAACGTTCATCGTACATGAGCTGCTCCCATGTGAGGTACATCTGCGGCAAACGAGGCCTCCGTGCCATCACGATCACGGGATTGTTGGCGGTTTTCGCCCCGCGCGACGGCAATAATCGGGAGGGTTTTTCGGGCGCCGCGACGGCCGTATTGCTGCTGCCGCAGAACACGTTGGTGACGCGTTCCATGACGCTGCTTTTAGAATGATGTTTGCTACCCCGCAGCCCCAAGCCATTAATCCTTTTCGAAAGTTCGGCGGAGGCGCGCTCCACCACCCCCTGAGCCGATATGGACGACATGGTGCCGTCGACACGGTCACGTTGGCATCACCACCGCTCACTTTTCGACGAGGGTCGGCGCGGTACTGCGTCCAGTCGATAGCTCCCTCGCTAGAAGATCAATACTCACCCCACGCGCTCACATTTTCATTCAAGTTCAAGCATAAAGATGCTTTTTATGCCTTTTGATTTCACCACCCTATAACGAATACCTCTACGTGTATTTTATATTCAAATCTAGTTTCGATTTCGAATGTTTTTTCGTTTTTCTTTACCTTGTACCACCCTACCGGATAATACCTCTGATACTTAAAATATTTTCCACACAAATCGTAATCAAAACTAATTTCTGCAAGAATAAAAAACAAAACAGGAAATGAATAAACAAATTTCAAGAACAAAATAAAATTAAAATCCTGATTTGTGACTTTTTTTTGTTTCTCTGCAAATATACGATTTTACTAAATGAAGTTTAGGACTCAATTCGGGCTTCATGTAAAGCATCAAGGGAAATCTTATCCGAATAACAATGGGATTTACTTTATCCATAAACAGGGATGATGTAAAACGTTGAGGGTGGAGATGTACCAAGGTTAACAAAGCAATGTTTTATTTTTTTATTTTAACTTTTTTGTGTAACATGTTAGAATATAAACCCACGCAGATTTATAAACACGCATCAGAGATTAGACGAGCTTAAATTGGATATTTCCCCATCTAAACATTGTTAAAAATCTTTTTCGGAGCAAAAACAAAAGTAGGCGTACAAAAAACACGTGCAAGAAAAATGAAAAACAAGTTAGATTCTACCTTGCGGTAACCTAGACGATGACCTTTAATTAGATTGCTTTTAAGTGCTGATCTTTAAGAAAACAGCAGCAGCTATTGAGTTACATTTGCTGTTCTTCTTTCCTTCATTATATTAGATGTTTTCCTTTAAAGAAAAACCGTGATTTTGTTTTTTATTCGCCTGCATTTTTCTTTCGGTTCCTATGTTAATTTATATTATTTTTTTGCCGCGTTCGCCAAATTTATAATTTATGGAAATGAGGTTACAAAACTGAAAAAAGGCAAAAAGTTAAGAGTGGAAAAGAAATCTATAAATATCGTTCTAAAAATATCCTTAAAAACGTTTTCGCTGATGACTAGCATCTCAAGATACCGAATTGATTATATTTCTTTATTCAGATACAGTATGTCTCATTAAAATGATATAAGCAGTTTGTGACTGTTTCGATATTTTCTTGTTTGCTACTTCTTTACGGATGCTCCCCACAACTGTGAAGGTGACAGGAACAGAATGTAAAACAGAACGTGATAAGTTGAAGAGGGCATGAGCGAGTTTATGGTGTTAGGAATATCGAGGTGAGGGAAAAAGAAAATCACATCTGCATACCGGCGTGAGCGCGACCCTAATTGATACGAGTATAATCGTCATGATTGTAATAATAGCCACCTCAAAGAGATTCAGATGAAAAATTAGACGAGCGCTGAGATGATGTAATACCACAGTGTATTTCCGGTTTTCATTTGTCGCCAAATTGACTTCAGTATGGGGACGATACCTTCATTATCATGATTTGGCCTCATAATAGGCAAAGAGGAATTTAAGCAAAAAGCTTCAGACTAAAACTGACATTAACCGAGGATCTCCCAGAAATCATCCAACTTGTTTTTGTTTCTTCGCAGGAAGAACCAGCAAGAAACCTTCAATACCACAAGTTTCTATCTTTTCCAAAATCTTTACAGAAGATTGAGTCAAAAAACAACGGTTTTGAATATTTTGCAAAACAATACGTTATGGTTTTAATGTTTTCCAACAAAAGATTTTACATTTGTAGTGTAGATAGAGCAGGTGTTACTCTTCATGTTGGTGTTAACGTCTTGTTAACTCTCGACCGGTGATATAGGTTTTTTTATCGCTGGAGTGGAGCTACTCTGCTGGTTTGTTTTGCGATAGAGAGAATGTAGACCTGACTTGGAACGCAAAAGATTCATGGGGCAAGCGAAATTTTTAGAGCGCGGACCTAAATTTCCAGGCCCGGCCACACTGGGGACAAACTTGACGTGGCCCGAAACAAACCCGGTAACTTCTTGATCGGTGCGACAAACCCGAACAGCCCAAGAAGTTTGAACGGCCCGACAGAAAAGTTCAAAAGGCCGACAGGCCCGAACGCTCCAACAGGCCGGAGGCCCGAACGGCCCAACATGCCGGAGGTCCGAACGGACCGACAGATCCGAGGAACCCGAAGGGCCAAAAAAATCCAAAAGTCCCAATAGACCCGACAGGCCTGAGAGATCCAAACGGCCTGATAGACCCAAAGGGCCAATAAATCCAAAAGGTTTGACAGGCCTGACGGCCCGAGAAGTCCGAACGACCCAACAGACCCGAAAATCCCGAAGGGTCGAGAAGTTCAAAAGTCCCGACAGGCCCTAACGCTCCAACAACGCGCTTAATGCATAATGTTCTCTTACATTATTGGGGCAATCATCGATATTGTCAGTGTATTAGTACTTACTAGTAGTAATTGGGGAGGCTAAAGCCCAGCAAATAGACCTTTATAGGCCCTTTTTTACTAACCCCTCGCCATTCCCTCAACCACCTCTACGACCATCTACTATTCTTTCCTCTGTTCTCTGTGCGAACTTACCTGACTCCCGTACGAAAGTCCAGGTTAGAGAGCTCAGCTCATTCTTTGTTAGCGTAACGGCCTGAAATGTCTTAAACCTCAGCCTCTCATAACTTCCATATTTTGCCAGAAAGTGATAAGACGTTTTATCACCATTTCCATATTTAGGGCATGTTAAATCTTCCTTTACATCTATGAGTCTTTTTGAAGTGTAGTGGCCTGTGAGGAACCTAATTAAAAAACTTAGTCCTCCAGTTTAACTTTAAGTCAAAACCGGTTATATGTATAGTCTTTCGCCTAGCGATAGCCACTGTTTCTTAGCCAGCTCATCTGGTTCTGGTCCTAAGCAAGTATCCTCGTTATTTTCGTATCTGCCCTGTATGCCACCGATAGAATGGCATAAACTTCAGCCTATTGTGCTTTCCCAGAGAAAAACTCTCCTGTACGTGTGGGTTTTCCTGCTGAGGACTGCCTATCATTCATTTCAAATCAGCGAGTCCCGTTGGAAGCTCACCTCACCGCACTCCCATTGTTCCTTAGTTGAAGTTCTGAGGGGGTACTTCTTACGCAGCCTTAACCGATCATCTACCTGTGGACAAAAGGCATTTCTTTTTCCATTAGTGCAGCGGTAGTGTTGTATTCATATTTAAAATGTACCGTCAGTAAAAATGTATACACTACCGCTGATGCGTAATAATGATTCATACGACATGTAACCTTGCCCTTAATTACGCATGTATAATGCTTTTGTTTCTTAACTGTGACATAGATGTACATTGTTGCGAATAAAATGATATTCAATTCGACTTATTTTGTGGTATAAAGACACAACAGGTAGTGACTACCCTCATTGCACCGGTTATACACAGACAGGCCAGGCGTTGTAGTGCGCTCTACACTAGGCCACCAGACCACTGAACAATACAGTACTCTAGGTCTAATAATTGCCGTGTAGATGCATCGCCGACGCCAACCCTTGTCTTTTTTTAGCGCTAGCTTCCCTAATACTGGACATTAATTTGCTCAAGGCCATAACGCCTTTTTCAGCTTTCGTGGCTATTTCCGAAACATGTTCCTTCATTTTCATGATTCTGGTAAGGGCGGTGCTCTAGCATTTGCTTTCAGTATGTCTGCTGTCTTAATTGTTGCCAGGATCGCGATGTCATCGGCCTGTGATTGTTGTTCTTTCTAGCATTTTCGTCTCGAGCACGCTGTTATAAAATACGTTCCATAACAGGGGTCGTAACACGGACCACCGTGGAACTCGACTTATGATCGTCATTGTTTTATTTACTATTAGGGTCTCCCTCTTGCTTAGGTAGCCTCCTATTATTCTCATTGGGTAGTTCCTCACTCCGAATTCTTTCAGTGCATGCATTATTCCTCGCCAAGAAGCCAAATTGAATGCGTTTTTTATATCTAGGCAGACAATTACTGTGTATTACCTGGGATTTTTTCCCGATCTTGTCAATCATATCGACTATTTTTACCAAAGCGTCTATCGTAGATTTACCTTTTCTAAAGCCATATTGGTTATTGGCTAATATTCCATTTGTCTCCGTTTCCAATTTTGTAGTTATTAGCCTTTCCAGCACTTTTCCCATCATATTTAATAGGCAGATGGGTCTGTACGACGTTTCCCCGTGTTGCTTTTTCGGCTTTTCAATTAAAACTAGTTTAGCCACTTTCCAGTGCTTTGGGAATTCTCCTTTTTTGATTGATTATTCATGACTTTTAGCACTTCGTTATGGAGCTTCTTTATAGTTTCTTTCTTAGGTCCTGCGGATTTTTTGGCTTTTGTTCGGTTCGCTGCTGCCTGGACGTCTTGTACCGTGAATAGTGGAATTTCTTCTTCTTGAACTTGTATTTCGTTTCGTTCGTATGTGCCTGACCTCCCAACCACCTTGCTGAAAAAGTAACCTTCGAGACGTGACGAAGGCTGCAACCGTAACTCTCGGTTTCAAGAGAAACTTTCCACTTCCGCTTCCTTTATGGAACCTGTGCAATCGATATCTGGCTTTTGCCGTTTCGGGCTTATAGCTCGACCTAGGAAAGAATTTTTTCTCTTTCGTATCTCTAACGATTTCGGAGTCCTACGCTTGCAACGTGGGGGATACAAATAAAACCTACGAGTTTTGCTCTTTTTGTATTCCGCTGTTTCGCTCCATTCCGGTGCTGAACCCGAAAAATCAAACAAAAATCGATCTAGCTTGCTTTCGGGGAGGGGGGAAACATCGGGACACCGTTAATTAATATCCGTGCGAGTCATTCCAACGAAGTTTCTGGTGCAATATGAAAACTCTCCGCTTTGGTTTCCCAAACTAAAATAAAAATAACTTGACAGTTTCTTTTATATTACTTGATCCAACCCCACCAATACAAATGTGACGAACCCTCACTGATTCACTCACTTGCTTCTTTCAAGAAAGCACATTTGAAGCTATGACGTTATCGATATTTTGTTAATGGTAACTTCAACTTTGTTATGTGATTGCACGTCACCGTTCTTTCCAAAGATGTGCCAAAAAAACGTACACTTGAGAAATAGAAATTATGGGAAACAAATTATATTTTGTGAGCATAATTTAAATGTATGATAATTATGTGTTTAATGGTTAAGGAAAAAAGTATTTTATTTTCCACATTCATATGCCTTTTGCTTTAAATGCTTTCTCCACGCGCGAAAACAGAAAAATTCGTAATGGCCGTCGTATGACATCATTTGATATGTCCAGCGTTAACTAGATGCAGAAAAACAAAGTAATAATCAAGAAAAGCACCAATACTGCATATGCAAATCTAATTAATTTTACAACTATTACTGACAAATTATTTTAAAATAATATAAATTATTCACAAAATTTCAAAAACAATTTAATAATTGTTTTACAATAGTTTTACACACTAAACTATTAGGGAAATTTAATAATTTATGTTCTGACTATCTAGTGCTTTTAAACGGTGTATTTACAATGTTGGTAGCGCTCTCGGCACTATATTTTTGAAATTGTAGATTAATAACGGAAAATCTAAAACTTGAAAATTGGAAAGTATTTTAAAACAGTGAAACGGTCCATTCTGTTACAAAAGCAAAACGATGTATTTAACTATTTATAAATCTTTATACATAAAATTTGTGAATAAAAAATGGAAAGCAATTAAACAAAATTTTGACATACTTACATAACCTTAATTAGATTGCCTTGTAGAGCAATGACAATTTGTAGATGACAAAAGCACAAGAAACAATAATGTAAATCAAATGACGTCACACCAATCACATTAGCGTTTGCGACCACGTAGATTTTTTTTTAAATATTTCTGTATTTTTCTAATCTTTATCATAATTACATCTCAAAAACGTCTCTAACTTTAATTTTAGGAAGTCCCACATCTTTAAAATTCTTAAATAATAATAATAAATAAATTTTTTTCTGTGTATGATAAGAAAAAGTAACAACAGTGACAACATTGGCAACGTCGCAACCTCCGGGTGATTCAAGCATTTTCCTATTTTGAATCAGATTTCCACTCCCTAATTTTCTTAAAATTTCTCTAAATTCGTGTTGACTGACCAGAGTCCACGAATTTACTTTCATTTAATTATATTTTAACGAACTAACGGTAAGTTTTCGTATAAGAATTTTATTATTAAATTTACATCTTTTGCCTGTAAATATGAAAACAAATCCCTTTATACGAATTTTAGATATAAACCATGGTCGAACAACACCGATTTGGTAATATAATCAGCCCAATAACTTGCCATGCTTGGAATAAAGATCGTACCCGTAAGTATCTGGATTTACCAATTTGAATCTTTTACATTTTGATTGAGGTTATGGGCGTTGTCATTATTACATTCAAGTTTATCTCTTTTTACAGAAATAGCCATCTCTCCTAATAATCAGGAAGTTCATATATATCACCGCAATGGTTCTGATTGGAAATTGTTGGATGTTTTAAACCAGCATGATCTACGAGTGATGGGTATTGATTGGGCTCCAAATACAAATCGTATAGTTACCTGTGCCGTGGATCGTAATGCTTATGTGTGGACTCAAGGGGAAGATGGGAAGTGGAAGCCCACTCTTGTCTTGTTACGTATTAATCGTGCTGCAACATGTGTCAAATGGTCACCAGATGAAAACAAATTTGCTGTCGGATCGGGAGCTCGTTTAATATCAGTTTGCTATTTTGAATCGGAAAATGATTGGTGGGTTTCAAAACATATAAAGAAACCTATTCGTTCAACTATAACATCTATCGATTGGCATCCTAACAATGTTTTGTTAGTGGCAGGTTCGACTGATTTTAAAGTACGAGTTTTTTCTGCTTATATTAAAGATATTGAGAAAACACCTGAAGCTACACCTTGGGGTACGAAGATGTCTCTTGGACAACTCATGGCAGAATTTCCTAACTCTGCTTCTGGTGGAGGTTGGGTGCATAGTGTTAGCTTTTCTCCTGATGGAAATAAAATATGTTGGGTTGCACACGATTCGTCAATTAATGTTGCAGATGCCACTAAGGGAAATGCAATGATCAAATTGAAGACAGAATTCTTGCCATTTTTAAGCTGTACTTGGATCAGTAACCATTCAATTGTTGCAGCTGGGCACAGTTGTATGCCCTTACTGTATTCGTTAGATACAAACGGCCAATTACATTTTTCTGCAAAATTAGATACTTCTCAGAAGAAAGAAGCTGGGGGCCTTTCAGCGATGAGGAAATTTCAGTCTTTGGATAAACAAGCTCGAGTTGAAATATCCGATACAAATTTGGATTCCATCCATCAAAATGCTATAACTTGTTTGTGTTTGTACGGAGGTACGAAAGCTGATGCTATTAAGTTTAGCACTTCTGGATTGGATGGGCAGTTGGTTATTTGGAATTTGTTGTCATTGGAAAAAGAGATTCAGGGCTTGAAGATCTTTTAAAACAATTTTATTAATATTTGATTATTCCACTACAATAATGTAAATGTAATAACATATGTTGCTTTATCGATAAGGTTGATGTGTGTTGTATGCTATTATAAGTATTACATTCTTTAATTAAGAAATTTTATTAAATTTTATAGAATTAAATGAATCCCATTTATTTTTCTAAGCTAATAAGAATATTTTTAGTATCTTTTAACTTTTAAAAATTCTTTGTAAAATGCAACCCTGGATTGGAAATGTAACCTCAAAAAAAATGTAAATGTGTGGTTTCTGAACATAACCTGAAAATTGCAACAAATTATGCAAGTTAGTTTGAATGGTTTGATAAAAAAAGAAGAACTAAAGTATTTTAAGAAAAGAGAACTCCACTGAGATAATTACATAGTTACCATGTCAGAAGATTCAGCTTTAGTTGTTCGTGCAAAACCAGAACGAAAGGTTTTCACAGCAAAAAAATTAAGTAAAATACCAGACTCATTATTGCAAAATAAAGAGTTACAGAATGATATTAATATGTTACCATCAAATTATAATTTCGAAATACCAAAAACAATATGGAGAATACAAGAATTGGGTGCAAAAATGGTAGCGCTTCAAATGCCAGAAGGATTATTATTGTTTGCAACAACAATATCTGATATAATTCGTAAATACACAGATGTTGATACCGTTATAATGGGAGATGTAACTTACGGGGCATGTTGCATAGATGATCTTACAGCAAAAGCATTAGGTGTTGATCTTCTTGTACATTATGGCCACAGTTGTTTAGTACCGATGGATGTAAATAGTGGATTAAAAGTGTTGTATATATTTGTTGATATTAAAATTGATGTTTTACATTTTATCGAAACATTGAAATTAAATTTTATGACTAATATAAGATTGGGATTAGTGAGTACAATACAGTTCGTTGCAACATTGCAAGCAGTAGCGAATCAATTGCGAGAAGAAAGGTACGATGTTACTGTTCCACAATTTAAACCGCTCTCTCCTGGAGAAATATTAGGTTGCACAGCACCCACTGTGAAATGTGTAGATGCCATTGTTTATTTAGGAGATGGTCGTTTCCATTTAGAAGCAGCTATGATAGCTAATCCTAAATTAGAAGCATATAGATATGACCCCTACAGTAAAAAATTCACTAGGGAATATTATGAACATGAAGAAATGCAAGCGATAAGACGAAAATCTATTAATGATGCAAAATATGCCGGAAGATTTGGAATCATAATGGGAACACTAGGTCGGCAAGGAAATCCAAAAGTTGTACATCATATGGAGAAACGTTTGCAAAGTTGTAATAAACAAACAACTGTAATCCTATTATCAGAGATATTTCCTGCAAAATTAGATTTGTTTACTGGAATAGATGCGTTTGTTCAGATTGCTTGTCCACGGTTATCTATAGATTGGGGACGAGCATTTTCAAAACCCCTCCTTACACCATATGAGACAGCAGTTGTTCTTGAAGAAGCAGAATGGCTTGCAGATAAAGATAACAGTAGTTATCCTATGGATTTTTATGCTAATGCTAGTTTAGGTCCGTGGACTCCTAATTATAAACCTAAAGAAAAGGAGATTCTGAAAAGATGTGGCAAATGCTCATAATAATTAGTTGTTAGTGTTGTTGTAAATAATCCTGTGTTACTAATAAATCTTTTTTTATTTAACTTACAAACTTTATTTATAATCGTTTTATTAATTCTCAAACATGCCGCTCAAAACTTGTTGAATTGGTTGGAGCAGTTTGATTGGTTAGTTGTCCGTAGTCAGCGTTGCCAATCTATAATTGCAAATCGCTATAACCCTATTTTATTTAGAGTTTCTTGAAGTACAATTTGACGTTAATTATCATGTTTAGATCTAAAAAGCAAACGTTTCTAATCAGTGAATTGGGCTTTATTTTGTTTGACTTTTCTGCCAAAATCAAAGTCTGGTGCAAGCTAGTACAATGTGCGCATGCCTTTCAGTACAAACCCACAAACATAAAAATCCCAACGATGGCGGTCATTTAAAAGAGCTCTAAACCTAAAATAAGTGGAATACTTTTTAACTTTTTATGTGTGTATCGATAATATTAATTATTATGCATTTACTTACATTCCTTGTTTAGATTTAAGGAAGAGAATTTAAGAAATCGGATAAATACGTACGGATTTAATTGTTGTTATCGTAATTAATTATTGTACTATGAAGTTTATATAACCTAACTTTTTGTATTTGACATTTAAATTTGAGACGTAAGTTATCATTTTATTATTAGTTTATTACTTAACAATAATATTTGCTTTGCGCCGTAGCACCCGTAACACTTTACTATTTATTATCATTTTAGCCAACTAAAATATGAGTAATGCTTCGGATAAATGGTGAGTTATACGTAATACATTAATTGCATTAAACATATTGAAGATTATTTTAAAATAATTATTTTGTAGGGCAACTCAGCTGCATACAGCATTAGAGAGGCTGAAACAGTCTGAAGTGGAATGTGCTAGAGTTGCAGCTAATTATGCTAAATTTGAATCAATCATTCATAAGCGATCAACAAAATTACAACTTTCTGAACATTCCGAATCTATTACTAATAAGTCAGAATTGGAGAGTCTTTATAAAACAGAACCTAAATCTGCTGAAGGTGTTCGTAGAAAATCTATTAAAACCGAACAAAAACCAAGACTGGCTGCTTCAAGACACGGTGAAAGGCCAACCTTGAAGAAACAGCCTTTAAATAAGAAACCTAATGAAGATGCAGTAGCTAGTTTTGAACAAGCACAGACTAGTCAGATACAGAAAAGGATTAAACAGTATTGTAAAAATAACGAAAGCATCGAAGAGTTGTCTAGGAAGTTTGTAACTGAGAAGAAGAAATTTTTAATTCATCTAGAGAAATTTGTATGTGTTGATTTTCTTTTCTTTGCTAATTTATGCTAATTCTGTTTTATTTCATTTTGTAGAATTCTGATTCATGGAAGATCCAGAAATCTAGAAATTCTGTGCTGGAAAAATTGACTGTGCATATGAATGCAACTTAAATGTAAAATAATAAAGCCTTAGTAATTTGATATTAATTTTGTACTGCAAAACTGAGATATCTAGAGAAATTAAATAATGTGCACATAATAACCATTTTTCATGTGAAAGAATGAATAATTGTAACTTTTGTTAATGCCTTCATTGGTGTGCCTGGAAAAATTGCAACCATGGTTATCTGGTTGTCAAAAATGACAGCAGTTAGTAGTTAGGTTAATTGACTGTCATTAGAAGCATTTAAATTTGTTATTTTTCATTAAAACAAGCTGTACAATTAAGACGATTGATTAATTGCATTGTTAAATAATGTTTTTAAATAAAATTATAATTAGCCATACAATAATGTAATTATTTATTTGCTGATTTGTTTTAAATTACTATAAAGTGAATTTTAATTGCATAATTATAAGAAAAACCTGCATTGAAATTATATACCTTTCAGTTATAAAGTTAACTGATTTTTTTTTAAATAAAATTACAATTTTAAGTAATGCACACGTACATACAGACTTCAAGGGAAATACAGGATTAATGAACCAAAGAATTTTATTATCAATAGGCTAAAAGACTAGAATATTAAAAATCTTAAATGTTACACATTCCTTTTAATTTATTTTTTAATAAAAAACCAACAGAAGACGAAAATCTATTCAAAATATTTTACTGACATGAGTTTGATCAGAGTATGATCGTCTTTTAATCAGAGTAATTTGTTTCTTACCTTTATTAATTTCATATCTTAATTATTGTTATGTGAGGTTAATGGAAGAGACAATACCATACATTTTTGCTTGGACAATTGTATGATTATATGGAAGACTTCTTATTTGTTCATAGCCTGCATTATCCTATTATTTAATTTATTCTGTGCTACTTGGCCATGACCTTTCATAAAAAGTTCATACCTAAATGTCAAAAATATACTATTGACAATTTTATTTTTACTATATTTTACAATCCATTTAAACCATGGAAATACAGTACGTCTATCAGAAGAAAAGAAGCGAATTTGGTCGTCAATGTCTTTTCTATGATAAAGGTCCTGAACTCATAGATAATTATCCTTCGAACAGAGAATTGGTTTATGAATACGTCTTAAGGTAGTTAAGATACAATTATAAAGAAAGTTTAAAGTGATTTTTGTTCTTATTATTAGAGATCCCTTCTCTCAAAGTACGCAATGCTCTGCAATACAAGCACAGCACTCTGTCAATACAATAACAGCAAAAATTGTGAATACTGGTGTAAATCACACAGAAGGTGGTTGGCCAAGGGATGTTAATATTCACGATGAAGATTCAACCAAGCGTTATCGACGTAAAATCGAAAAGGATGATAATTTTAATCCTACAGTGTTGAATTTGTGTAAGGTACTGATGAGTAACACTTTAAAGGATGATAGTTCTAATACTATCTTTTCCCAGAGTATGGAAAATTGCATCTTGCAGAATAACGCTGTAAATATCTACCAGCAATATTTCTCTGATGTCGAACCAACACCATTGGTAGAACGTAGTTCTGCACGTACTGTCAATGTGTATCAAGATCAAAATATTATCAAGCGACCTGTTAACCATATATCATGGTCACCTGATAAAGCAACCAGACTAGCAGTAACTCACTGCAATTTAAAATTTCAAGAAACCGTGCCAAATGAATCGGCGCATTCTTACATATGGGAAGTGGGTAGGCACTTTGACTTTTGTGTAACTGTTTTAATGATAATATCTATCATTGTAGAAAATCCAAACAGGCCTTTTCTTACACTAAAACCAGATGTTCCCATTGTATGCTTAGAATACAACCCAAAAGATACAAATTCACTGGTAAGTGGTCAGCTTAATGGGCAAGTGGCAGTATGGGATGTACGTCGTGGATCAGAACCTGTTGATTTAAGCATTAGAGAAGTATGCCATCGTGATCCTATACACAATGTGTTGTGGATCAATTCTAAAACCGGAACAGAATTTTTCAGTTCTTCAACAGATGGACAAATAAAATGGTGAGTTTCATTAATTCATGAATATGTATGTATATTTATTATCTTATAGGTGGGACACAAGAAAACTAAATTCACCATTCGAGACTCTAATATTAAGTTCGCCAGGACAAATAATAGAAAGAGCAATGGGTGCATCCTGCTTAGAATATGAAATGTCCATTCCAACACGTTTCATGGTCGGTACAGAAAATGGTGTTGTTATTTCATGCAACCGTAAAGGGAAATCTCCATCTGAGAAGATGGCACTTAAGTTTAGTGCACACTTGGGACCAGTATTAGCTATAAATCGTAACAGTACCTTTCTTAAAACTTTCCTCTCGATTGGGGATTGGACTGCAAAGATTTTTTCTGAAGACTGCAGGGAAAGCCCTATTATGTGGACAAGTTATCATAGGGCAATGCTTACTGATGGTGCATGGAGTCCAACAAGGCAAAGAAAATTGCTTAATGAGGTATAAGTCTCAAAAATAATTTTGTTTCAGATTTTCAATATTCTACACAACTCGTACTGATGGTATCTTGGATGTATGGGATGTGCTTCAACAACAAAAACAAGCTTGTTTGGGAGTGAAAATATGTGATGAGGCTTTATGTTGTTTGCGTACGCATTGTATGGGCCAATTAGTAGCCATTGGTAACGTAAAAGGCATGGCATATCTTGTGCAGTTTAGTGAAAATCTGACCACTTGCAATAAGAATGATAAAATGCTGCTTACTGCTGTGGGTTTTTCTTTATTCACTAACTAACGGAAGATGAGCATAACGAGTATTTTTTTCTAGATGTTTGAAAGAGAGTCTAGAAGAGAAAAAATATTGGAAGCTCGTAACAGAGAAATACGGCTTAAAATGAAAGCAAAGAGTGCACAACAAGTTGGTACGGAAAGTGAAATGGAAATATTGCAGAAAGAAAAAGTAGAGCCATCAATAGGAGGTGTGAATCTTCAAGTCGAGGCTGCTGAAGCTGAATTTTTCCATATGGTTGACCTTCAAAGTAAAGGACACGAAGCAGAAGTTGTTGGTTTGTCTTTTCATTTGTTGTGTTACTGAATACTAAAAGAAAGTAATAAAGTTTGTTTTAAGTGAAAAGAAATGTTTTGAACTAGTAATACCTGTCTTTCCTAATAAGCGAATTTACAAATTTTAGAAGAAGAGATTTTGGAACCAGAACCGTCACCACCACCACCACCTACTCCACCTTCCAAGCTGAAAGGTAAAAAAGGAAAAGAAGATAAGAAGAAAAAATAAATTTAATATTGATATAGTTATTTAAAGTAGTCTGTTTACTTATTTTGTTATAAATGTAAGTGGCAATCATTTATTAGTATGTAGCATTTAAAAATCCAAAACAATAAAACCAGCATTTTTTAGCAAAATCTTTTTGTTAATAACAGAAACATAATGCGTATTCCAAGCATTTATTAGTTTTTATGCGTTGCTATGCCATATGCCTATTATGTTTTCTGTTTTAATCTTTTTTATTTCCAATTTAGTGAATAAGCCATATGAATGAAGTGTAAAAATAGTTATTTACATAAAAAAGCTGAAAAATATTTTGTTAGGCAAGTCTTAATTTCTTTTCTTTCTAATTTAGTAAATAGAGCATAAAAAACTTCTTCTTCGATTAATAAAGAATACATACTATGATAGAGATAGATATAGTAAAAGTATCTATTGCACTCTATTCATATGACCCAATATATTTCGATAGTTTATATCCTAAATTCATGTTACTAGTCATAGTACTATGGTTATAAATCTATTTAGTGTCAGATGGTACTAGGTATTAGAGCACTTCAAATAAAAACTGTTTTTCACATGGTAAACATAGGAAAGTTTAAAAATAACTTGACACATTCCAACTGTTATAACTCAACTGCTCTTGATCAATAAACTTCTAGTATTTTCCACTGTTTCCTTTTTATATAAACATATCAACATTGCAGGAATAAAGGTACTAAGAATGTTACTAGAAATGCAGATAAAAATCAATGAAGTCGAAGATACAAATAATGTAAACGTGAATGACAGAAGGGAGCATGCAACAATATGAATGTATATTTTTATTATTCAGAACTTTACATTTTCGTATTAAAGTAAGTGATTATCACTATACGCTGACTTTCTCTCTAGTCGGATCATGAATTTATGATCCTGCCCACTCAAAATATGCTTTCATATTTCTTCACTCTTTTTGTATTCCAGTTTTATCTAAAACATCTATTAAAAAGTTTTTCATTTAATATTTTATAAAAATGCAACATTTCTCCTTTTTTTTTATCAACAGTTCTGTTTTTCCCGCCAAATGTGCATTCGAACCAAAGAAATACCCCTATCTTAGGTAAATAATCCGAAAGTGGCAACGCTGCTCCAGAATCGAGATTATTTACATACAATATTTTAGGTTAGGTTCTTATGAGAAACGTTGTGTAAGCAGAACTCTGATCATTTTCATTTAAGTTTGTTATATTAAATTCAAACATAGAGATATGTCTAAACATGGTGTCTATTAAAACAGGTGTTACAGATGACAAATGTTTTGAATCAGACGGTAAGGACAATAATTTATTATTACTACTAAACTAATTTTTGTTACAGTACATACTTTTGCCGAACTGTGTTATTCATCAGATGGTAAAATGTTATACAAGACTATATTTTCTGTACCAGCTATAAAAAATGTCGAATTTTTAAATTTACGTGCAGTACTTCTTCTTATTACTTTAACTTTTACCAGTTTTTGCCATCATCCTCTTTAATTAGCTGTGCCTTGTGGTTACTTAATTTTGGAACCAATCTACATAATTATACAATTAATAAACCTAAAATAAATAAAAAAAAATTTTAAATTGGGTGTAGTACCCGTAGTACCTATCTTTTTGCAACTTAACTTAATTCTTGAGCATACAATTGCCTCGAACACATTGACTTTCACTAAAAATAATTTATTTTCAGTTAACCAAACACTACTGCACCATAATACTATAACCTACAAACTGATAGTTTGGCGCCAATTCAAATGTATGTATTAATCTTCCCCACTGCCACACTTTTTAAATCGCCCGGCTAAACAATTAATTTCTTATTGGTTGTTCATTTCCCCTGTATCTTACACCACCTGGGTGGCAGCCATCACTTTTGTGTTCCCGCGGTTGCTGCTCGCTTCATTTCAGTTTCACCCCCCCCCCCCCCCCCCCCACTGTGTAATTGCATCATCATTGTATGTATGTGTACGTTGGAATCGCCACCTCCTGCTTCAGAATTCTTCAGATTGTTCAGAGTCAACAACAGCTAGTTGGCTGTCGCTGACGATACCTGCCGGGTCGAGGATTCAGAATCCTACTACAGAATGTAATAAGTTTTGCGGTAAGGTTTAATAAACGGCCCTAGATTTAACATTCAACGGTTTGGTAATCATGGTGAACATCACCTACAAACACAAAGGAAGGTAGTAGGTAATTTAGTACCCTTATTTGCAGACGGACTTTCTGTGGATTTCAAAGGACGCCTTGCTTCAAGTGTGAATTTCATTACTTTAAATTCCGAGCAGTATCATAAACAAAAAAGTATGTATTATATGAATAGTTCTTAGTGAAGTTGTTTTTTAATATAGTGCTTACGCCAGAAAATACGAAACTTCTTTGTAAGCTTTTCCCAGATGCCTTTCACCTTAAATTTCTAAATAATTTTATTTCAGATATTATCACTTTTCTGGAGACCGATAACAACCTACAGAAACGAAATTAAGTACAGATATGGAGTCAAACACAAAGGGCACATCCCAGTTTAACATGCTTTCTAATAAATCCACACCAAAACGCAAGCTGAGAGGATCTCTTCAATGTAATGTATGCAGTTACAAATGTTCAATGAAAACCCGTTTAGAAATGCACATGCGGATTCATAGTGGCGAGAAGCCATTTGAGTGTAATATATGTGATTATAAATTTACACGAAGAGATACTTTACGAACACATATGCTCGTTCATAGCGGCGAGAAGCCATTTGAGTGTAATATATGTGATTATAAATGTACACAGAAGGGCAATTTACAAACACATATGCGGATTCATAGCGGCGAGAAACTATTTCACTGTAATATATGCGATTATAAATGTACACGAAAAGATACTTTACGAATACATATTGTTGTTCATAGTGGCGAGAAACTATTTCAGTGTAATATATGTAAATATAAATTTACACGAAGAGATACTTTACGAAAACATATTCTTGTTCATAGTGGGGAGAAACGTTTTGAGTGTAATATATGCGATTATAAATGTATACAGAAAGACGATTTACGAAGACATATGCTCGTTCATAGTGGTGAAAAGCCAATTGAGTGTAATATATGCGATTATAAATGTAAACAGAAAAGCAGTTTACGAAAACATATGCTCGTTCATAGTGGCGAGAAACCATTTGAGTGTAATATATGCGGTTATAAATGTAAACAGAAAAGCAGTTTACGAAAACATATTCTCGTTCATAGTGGCGAGAAACGTTTTGAGTGTAAAATATGCCATTATAAATGTAACCAGAAAGGCAATTTACGATCACATGTGCTGGTTCATAGTGGCGAAAAACCATTTGAATGTAATATATGTGATTATAAATGTAACCAGAAAAGCAGTTTACGAAAACACATTCTCGTTCATAGTGGCGAGAAACCATTTGAGTGTAATATATGCGATTATAAATGTACAGTTAAAAGCAGCTTACGAACACATATGCTCGTTCATAGTGGCGAGAAACGTTTTGAGTGTAAAATGTGCGATTATAAATTTACACAGAAAAGCCATTTACAAAGACATATGCTGGTTCATGGTGGCGAAAAACCATTTGAATGTAATATATGCGATTATAAAGGTCCACGGAAAGACAGTTTACGGATACATATGCTCGTTCATAGTGGTGAGAAACCATTTGAATGTAACATATGTGATTATAAATGTACACAGAAAATCCATTTACAAAGGCATATGCTGGTTCATAGTGGCGAGAAACCATTTGAATGTAATACATGCGATTATAAATGTACACAGAAAAGCAGTTTACGAACACATATGCGCGTTCATAGTGGCGAGAAGTATAATGCATCAGATTATAAATGTATATCATAATACACATCACACAAAAAGTGAAATATAGCGCCGTGATCCGGCGTGTAAATAGTCGTTCCATCTCGTGTGTTAGTATTATAAAAAGTAGCAAGTTTTATTAATACAAATGGACTTCAGAAGAAGAAACAGAAAACAATTGAAGCGCACAGTGTAACTGTTTTGTTCCTAAATGCCAAGAAATTGTATAAAAGTTAATTACCGATTCTGTTACAGAGAAACTTCAAAAATTATTAATTATAATTATTAAAGATTTTGTCAAAGAAGTGAATGATTTAAAGGAATCAGATATTGACTTAATTAAATTAAATTGACTTTTAACTGAAAACTTTAACATTAAAACAGAAGATGGCAATAGATGTTTCAATTTTAAACAACAAACACTTAATAGAAGTATAAAAACTGATGATAAGGCAGATGAAACGGCTATACATGCCACCACTCAAAAGGCGCATGCTACGCCGCCACGTTATCGAAAAACAAAATTAACAATGAAGTAACCTGTAACGCCACAGATCTTCGTAGGTCATTGTGAAGCTACAGATTTGTAGTGGAAAAATCAATATTGAGCCTGGCAGGATTGAAACTATAAGTAAGTTTACGGAACCAAAGAATAAAACTGAACTTTTAAGATTTTTAGGTTTAATTAACTTTGCAGGTAGATATATTCCAAATAAAAGCAGGGAATTAGAACCATTAAATAGTTTACTGAAGGCAAATCAATTATTCATTTGAGATATTAATCAGAAAACTGCATTTAACAAAATAAAAAGTCGTTTACGAAAAGCTCCATATGTTCAGCTCATTATGATTGTACAAAGAAAATCATTGTTAGTGCAGATAGCTTATCTTTCGGGATAGGTTGTGCATTAATGCAAGAAGATGATGCGGGTACCAGGCAAATTATAAGTTATGCATCTAGAACATTAACAACTACTGAAGGCATGTATGTTCAAATTGAAAAGGAAACATTAGCATTAACTTGGGCTACAGAAAAGTTTCAAGAATATGTGTTAGGTATTCCGATCATTTTAGAGACCGATCATAAACCGTTAGTTCAGATAGTAATGAAAAATAATATAGATGAATTAACACTACGTTTACAAAGGTTTAGAATACATCTCATGAAATATAATAATTATAAAGTACAATATCTTCCAGGAAAACAATTAGTAGTAGCAGATTGTCTTGTAGATAAAGATGAGACAGACGAAGAATTGTTTGAAACAACCGAAGCACATGTGAATATGATAGTTAGCAATATTTCTATCGCTCAAAATATTTTAGATAGGATCCAACAATTTCAAACAGAAGATCCAATTTGTAAACAATTAAAAGAATTCTGTACCAATGGTTGGCCAGGTAGAACCAAATTATCAAAAGATCTACAACCTTATTATCAGTATAGATCTGAAATTTCACACAATAGAGGTTATTTATTAAAAGCAAATCGTATTATAATACCTCCACCATTACAAATGTATGTGTTGCAACAGTTACACAAGGGTCGTTTAGGAATAAATAAGTGTAGAGCTAGGGCTAAAGAATCGGTTTGGTGGTTAGCATTAAGTACACAATTACATATTTTAGTTGAATTTTGTCCAACTTCTGTAGAGAATAGGAAAAATCAAAAAGAACCCTTTGTAAAGGAGAAAATCCCTGATCAGCCTTGGGAGAAATTAGGTATGGATTTACTTAAAGCACAAAGTAAATGGTACTTAATAATAGTTGATTATTATTCTCAATGCTTTGAGTTACTTCAATTAAACTATCTAACAGAAGAATGTGTAATACAAAATTGTAAAACAGTTTCAAAGTAAATTTAGAAAATTTGCAAAAACTTATGGATTTAATTTTGTAACTAGTAGTCCGATTCTAGTCAATCAAATGGGTGCACAGAAGCAGCCGTAAAAATTGCAAAAAAAAAAATCAGAGGATATATATGAGGGATTATTAGCTTACTGATCAGCTCCCTTAGAACAAGGATTCTCTCCTGCAGAACTACTAATGTGTAGAAAAGTTAGAACTACAATTGCATCGTTAAATATTAAAAAGTCATTTAATGAAAAACAGTTACATTGTAAACTAGAAATAAGAAAGGGAAAACAAAGAAAGAACTACAATAAAAGACATAATGTTAAAGAACTTTCTATTCTAAAAGAAGGGAGTAGAGTTTGGGTGCAAGATTTAAGAAAATACGGAAAGTTGTTGGTATACCAGCCACATTGAAATGTCTAAGATCTTATTTGATTAAATGCGATAATACAAATTATTGTAGAAATAAATGGCATTTAGTACCAACACCTTTTTCAAATAAATATCCATTCATAGACACTAGTACAGATAGTTTAAGGCAAACAAATGAGACTGTAGAAAAAGAACAGCAAAATCCTGATGCTACAATTGTTAATCAGGATGATAATGTTAATTTAGAAAATAGAGAGGTAATACGAGATAATGATAGTATTAGTGTAAAGGAGGAAAACTTTCAAGAACGAGAAACAGAAGGTGTCAATAAACCAATTGAGGCTAAGAGACTTAGAAAGTCTCCCAGTTGGTTTAAAGATTATGTTAAGCCTTAATCTAAAAGAAGGGGATGTAGTGAGAGCTGGCAACATGGTAATGTAAAAGCACTTGCTCTCTCTCGCTTTCTCTCCGCTTGCAAGATGTCCAATAGAGTTGTAGGCTGTATGAAAGATTGTTGCTGTAAGATAATAAATGCTATAAAATAAACTATTCTTATAATTAAGAAGCCTCCCCAAACAATAAATTGCATAATACTTCATTGGGCAGCCACTTTATGTATTACCCGAACACATATACACCAATAAAGTATTTTACTTGGTTTATTGACTTAACTTATATTTACATTGTAATATAGGAAATAATATGAATTTTTTATAGCGGCCATCGGGTTCGCAGCTCTCTTTACTGCTTGACCTCTGTTGAAGCACTACTACTCCCTACATCCACAAAGGTATATGGATAATTCTGGACACTATACAAACAAACCAAATAGATCATACAATGTATTAACTGACGAAAGATACAAAAGAATAGTGAAAAACGTTAGAACCTATCGAGGTGCAGATGCAAACTTGGACCATTTTCTAGCTGTAGCTAGTATTAGAATAAAAAAAGAAAGAAAAGAAGATGAGATACAGCATAGAAGAAGAATTTGTACAACATAAGAGAACTGCAAAGACAAGAAATAGCGAGAAGATAGAGCAGATATATATGAATGAATAGAAAGGGAAACTCTATCGAATTATTCAGACCAAAATCAGAACCCAGCAGAAAAAATAGAAAATAATTGGACTAGCATAGAAAAAATTATACAAGAAGCTACAGAAAAAATGTAATTAAAAGAAAACATCAAAAACGAAAAGAATGACTAGATAAGGAATACATTGAAGCAATCCAAAGTAAAACAAAATTAAGGAAAATATATCTGCATACAAGGAAAGAAAAAGACAGAGCAATAAATAAAGTAAAGGACAGCAGTGAAGAAACTGTGTAGGAAAAAAAAGAGACAGCAAATGGAACAAAAGTTTGAACAAATGGAAGACAGTTATAGAAAGTATGAGATGAGAAATTTCTATAAGGAGGTGAAGCAAATGAAGAGAGGATGCCAAACAACTATAACTTACCTTAAGGATAAAGATAAGGCAAGCTTGTCGGAAGACAACAAGAGCAAAAACGAAGGTGGAAAGAGTATTTCCAAGAATTACTTAATAAAAATACAGAAATAAATAGTATAAATTACGAGAATAAAGAGCAAGAAGAAAGTAAAAATTTAACCGAGGTAAAAGACACTAGCGAACAAGAAATAAGGAAATCATTGATAGTATGAAGAACTATAAAAGTCCAGCAGCGAATAAAATCAGAGCAGAAAATCTTAAGTACGGGGGAATAGTACCGATACAAGAGATTACAAAATTGATAAAAGAAACCTGGGAAAATGAAAAAATGCCCAGAGCTTGGAGAAAAGCGACAATACGACCGATACACAAGACAGGTGACACGTCCGACTGCAAGAAATACAGAGGAATAGCATTGTTAGATGTAACTTACAAAGTGTTATAGCATCCTTAATCAAGAAGAGATTGGAAGCAGACGCAGAAAAAACTTTAGAATACCAGAGAGGATTTCGGAGGGCTAGGTCAACGATAGATCAGATCTTCATCCTGAAACAAACCTTAACTACCTGCTACGAATATGAGATCCCAGCCTTTCTGCTATTTGTTGATTTCAGGGCAGCATATACGACACGATAAGTAGAAAAGCCTTACTCATGTTGTGGAAGATTTTGACGTGCCTACAAAACTAGTGAATCTGATAAAAATGACGTTAGAAAAGACAACATGTTCAATCCTGGTAGAGGGAGAAGAGACGGAAGAATTTAAAGTATGTAGAGGGCTAAGACTCGATATCCACAGTGCTTTTTAACCTTGTAATGGAATCAGTCATCAGAGATGGTGGAATAAATAGGCATGGAACCTTAATAAATAAGAGTTTGGTTTGGTACTGATGCTGGCGAGGAGTAAAAAGGAGTTGGAAAGAATTGCTGAAATTTTAGTAAAATCCACAAAGAAAAGGGGATTAGAAGTCAATGAGGGAAAAAATCATTATATGCAGCTAAATAATAAGCACTGTAACAAGAATAACGACCACTTAATGATCATAACAGAGAATGCAGGAAGGATGACAACAAAAGAAACAGAGTTGTATGTAGAACAAGCTGAAATCGACCTCAGACTAGCAAAAAGTAACAGATGTGTGGGCACACTGCATGAGATAATAAAATCAAAAGACCTATCGAGAGCAGTAAAGAAAAGGATGTATAAGACAATGACTAGACCAACACTATTATACAGAAGCGAAACATAGACACTCACTAAGAAAGAGCAAAATGAAATTGAGGCCTGAGAGAGAAAAATTTCAAGAAAGATCTGTGGAAGGAAAAAACGGAACAAGGATGATAAAGGAGAATAAACAAAGAAGTATAAGAGTTGTTTGGCGAGCCAAATATATAAGAGATAGTGCAGAACTAGGATAGTAAAAAAGATAGCATGGGCAGAGCCATATGGAAAAAGAAAGCGAGGAAGACCGCGGAGACGGTAGTGTGAAGCAGCGTTACAAGATATCAAAGACAGAAAGATAACCAACTGGAGAGAAAAGACCAAAGACAGGAAGAGGTTGAGGGATCTCATCAGACTGTAGGTTTCTAAGACCTGGACAAAGCCTATATATATATATTTCAAACCTTTTAGCGTTGGATAACTAGACTGTTTGCATAACAATATAAAGCTGTGTAGTAAACATTTTGAGGATATAATGTTTTCGCCATTGTTAAAAAATACATTTAATAAAATGAGATTCCAACGTTGTTTGAATCCAAAAATACAAGTGTTAATAGGCAACAAGAACCTAGCTGTAGTTATGATGTCTCGACTCTTGCTTCAGAAAGTGTAGAAACCCAAACACCAAGTTTTTTAAGTCGCCCACGCCAAGAAAATTCAAGCTAAGGAAGCTATTTGAAATGTTGTGTGACAAGTTTTTAAATCTGGAAATAGCAACATTTGTAAAAACGCAAATGAAGCTCTCGAAGTGAAACCAAGATGTGCCCGTTATTCGGACGAAATAGTGGAGTTTGCTATGAATATATACTTTTTAAGTCCGCAAACCTTTAAGTTTCTGAGAAAAACATTTCGATGTTGATTTATTTCAATAACTAATACGTATTTGTTTACTCCGATGAGGCCTGGTTCCATTTATCTGGGTACTACGTACATTCACAGAATTTTAGAATGTGAAGTGCTGAAAATCTTCACCGCTTTGTTGAGACATCTCTACATCCCATCAACGTGGGTGTTTGGATAGCAGTGTTCGCAGAAGGCTTATTGGTCCTATATTTTTTCATGACTGTGTCACTGTTGAAAGATATAGAGAAATTTTAAATGACTTTGTTAATGAACTGCACGATGACGAACTCGAATGAGGCTATTTCCAGCAGGATGGAGCTGCACCAGCAACGACAGACTATTTGCAATAATTTTTTCCAGATACGATTATTAGTAGAAGAACAAATATTCCATGGCCATCTCGCTCACCCGACTTGACGCCTCTTGATTTTTCCATATTTGGTGTTTTAAAAAACTCGGTTTACAAAAGAAGAATAGAGAATTTAAATGAATTGATGGAAGAAATTACAAATTAATGTCATGACATTGATCAGCAAGTACTCCAAAATATCTTTGAAAACAAGAAACAAGAAAACAATGGGGAGCATTTCCAAATGTATATGTAAAATGTAAAATAAGGAAAGTTTTATTCATTTTTGAATAAATAAATAATGTGTTAAAAAAAGTATTAATTATTATTATAATTTAAAAGGTTATTTTTAATTTTATTTAATTTAATCTTTGCTCTCTTATGTTATTTCTGATTGTATTAGTATTTATGTTGTTAGTTATGTACTGAATGTTTATTTTTGATGTTGTAGGTGTGAGTATATGCATAAGCTTTACTAATAAATTGCAGACCATATTTTTTTTATTTGGTAATTATCTTTCTTTATTCTTAGTTACTGACATCGAAAAGATGTATTCTTTAACACTTTATTTTAGATTAGTTGCATTCCTTCACTTTAATTCTTTAAAAGGAACATAAGATTAGGCAACCATCATAACAACGATGCAATGCGTGTAACGTGACAAACATTCTAATACATATTGTGTTTTTCAAAAGGCGGCAAAAGCAGCCGCAAGATTAATCTCACACCCCACTGGACTCGGGAACTTCTATAAACACTTTGTATAAGGAATTTCTCTTCATATTATTATTAAGTTTAGTGAATTATTGTGTTTTTACCGTTTTTTGTGTAAGGTGATACATACATATAAAAAATCAAACGAATTATGGAGAGGTAAATGAATATTTTTATATTTTATAAATCATTTGGAATTAGTACTTAATATTATTTTTTTTATTTTAAAACTAAATAAACTGCTTCTTCTGCAAGAAAGAATTTAGTAGTACATCAACAAGGAACAGACATTTAAAGAATAAACATCAAGTAGAAGTGGAAAACAACAGGAATAAACATATCGTGTGTGTTCATTATGTTCAAATGAAAATGCAGAAGCCCTAAATAATTATGAGTTCCTAAACAAACATCTAAATGAAGTACACTGTATAAATGTAAAGCAAACTAATATATGTTTTAGGAACATTGAGCAGTTTGAAATCTGAAGGAAACAGATTATTACAAATTATGCATGTGAAAGGAGAATTAAAAGGAATAATTATTAAAATATAACAGCAGTTTTAATATGTTTTAATACGAACAACAAATTAAACAAAGTAATTTTGTAACACAACAGAACTTATTATTCTATTAATAAACCAATGAACATACTACTACGTTGTACTACGTTACACCACCATCTTGTGTCAACAACCCCGTGCAACATTATAAAACTAAAACTATAAATTCATATTAGAGAGTTTGAGCAAATTTACATTAAACATCCCGTTAACGATAAAGTCACATGACCAAATACGGTAAAAGTTTAGGGGGCATGTAATATTTAAAGAGTTTGAGCAAACAACCGACAATATACCTACGTTAATGGAACCTAACATAACCTGACGATCTCAGTGGATGGGGTTATTTAAAAAAAACGCGTTTTCAATTTATTTATTTATTATTAATAAATTAGTAACAGTGAAAATATCGTCAAAATGTACGTGCTCGAAGTATACACGCCACAACTTACTAACCTCACAAACCGAGTTACCGTATACGGTATTCGCTCCCTTATTTGAAAGGAAATAGCGGGCTCCGATAAACTTTAGCGTTACGAAAATGTTCTGAGCATGCGTAGTTGTCGCAAGATAACGTTATCGTATAGCGTAAAGTGTGATCAAACTCCCCTTTAACATAAGTAAATATTGCGCCTTGTGATAGGCTACCCTAACATCATTACATTTAATATTTAGATTGATACTCTAACAATAATGGTACTGAAGAAATGTATTATAAGTGCAACCGAAGTGATTCTAGAGGTTTATAGTGTTTATAAAATTCATTATAAAATATTAAATCATGTTTAGCAGTAATGTATTCATAGTTATAAATTACAGGTTTTGAAAGTATAATTACTGTAAAAGAGAAGTACCAGGACAGGTGGTAGCATTAAAATTTCTGAGTCTGCCCTTCACGTATTGTAGCCAACGTTGTGAAGCATGGTGCAAAATGATCAGTAAATAAAACATTAGTTTGTTTAGGAGCTGTTACCATTACATTTGTGGAGACACATATAGGACATATAGATGAGCTGAGAATAAAACGTTTAAAACAAAAGTGGAGCAATGTAAAATCAAGGAACAATTAAGTGCCGGAGTTACAAATGAAAGGATGTTGAAGGATGCAAGAAAAATCAAGAACAATCAGTTAGAACGTATAAACGTATTGAAAATGAGCGACATTCAGTATTTAAGCAGGAAATTTAATATTGACAAAAACAGAGACAGCAATGATATGATAGCAACAGCAATAAAAGTAGCAGAAATGAATCAAGATAGAAAGAACTCTTTAAGAAATTGGCTAAATACTATTTTTGTATTATATTGTTTGTTATGTTTGTGCTTTTATTTTAATGTGCAGGGAGCTGGCACACGTGCATTGAAAGAGAGCTGAGCTTGAACTGAGCTTTATTTACATGTTATCTACAACATGGGTATACACTAGGCAACCCTATATACACTATGGTATAACATCTTCCCCTTTTACAAAATATTTAATTAATTCAAGGAGATTAATTATCTTAATTTATTAAGTTACATAGTCCTTAAATCTAAACCATGTTTTGTCAGTTTTGCGTGATCTGGGTCCGTTATACCTTTATTCGGTTTGTTACCACAATTACTATTATTTACAACTTCATTTTCCACCGGCACTACGTTCGTTTCACTCCGTGTATCGATTTCTGTCATCGCGGCACTATCACTTTCACTTACTTCTTCACTTCTTAAATCTACATTTATACTAGGTGCATCAATTGATGTCGATGATTGATCTAAATCAATGTCGTGAACTAAATTTGTGGTTGACGATTGATTTACATCAATATCGTGAACTAATATAGATAAGGATTCAGGAGGATGCATAATCTTATTATTTAGTTCTTTAGTTTTTCTTGTATATCGACGGTTTCTTATTATGCATCGTCCATTGTCTTTTTTAATTTTATACACATTATGATTCATGGATTCTACAATTATTCCTAAATTCCAATGACCTTTTGGAATTTCTTGATATCTTACAACTGTTCCGTTTTCAAGCTTATCCAAGTTTTTAACACCTTTTTTATCGAAATACAACTTACTTTTTTCTTGTTTTGATTCAATTTTTTGACTGTATAATTTAGCGTTAATTAAGCTTGGTTTCAATTGATTTTCATTTATTGGGAGATGATCGCGTAAATATCGAGACATTAATAATTGTGATGGTGTATACAAATCATTGACAGGCGTGTTTCTGTATGCTAGAAGCGCTAGATAAAAGTCATCGCCTTTTTCGGTAGTTTTTTTAATTAGTTTTTTAATTGTCTGAATTGTGCGTTCACTCATGCCGTTCGATTGTTGATGTTTTAGGGATGCCGGAATCAAAGAAAAATTCCAGTTTTTGGCAAACTGCCTAAATTCGTTACTAATTAATTGAGTTCCACTATCTGTAATTACGATTTTTGGAATCCCATGTCGTGCAAAGATTGATTTTAAGTTATTTATGATATTTTTTGAAGTAATGTTTTTGTTTAAATTTATGACTTCCGGGTACTTTGAATAGTAATCTACAATAATCAAATATACTTGTTCATTGACTTCGAATAAATCCATTTCTAACTTTTGCCACGGTTGCTTTATTATCTTATGTGGGATCATGGGCTCTTTCTGATTTGAGTTAGCATATTTATTACACATTTCGCATCTACCTACGTAATTTTCTATGTGGTTGGTTATACCAGGCCAATAAACACAAAACCTTGCTTTTTGTATGCATTTGTTAACTCCAAAGTACCCTACGTGTATGTCACTTAAAATTTTCGTTCTTAAAGCTTTGGGAATAACAACCCTTCGTCCCATGTAAATTAAATCATTGTTACCTTGTGTAATATCCGATCTAATTTTGTAATATGGTTTAATTTCACTAGGCATTTTATTAATTGATGTAGGCCAACCGTTGATTAAATAATGTTTAATTTTTTGTAATTCGTCATTCCGTTTCGTTTCTTGAATTAATCTGTTTAAACTTGCATCACTTATTATTAAATTTTGTTCAACGACACAAACTTGAAATTCTAAGTTCAAATTGTCTTCAAATGTTTCCGATAAGGCGGCCCTCGATAAGTTATCTGCTACGATTAGTTGTTTGCCCGGTTTATAGATTAAATTTATGTCGTATTTTTGCAACGATAATCTCATTCTTTGCAGGCGTGCGGGACAGTCATTTAAGGGTTTCTTAAAAATGAAAATTAACGGTTTATGGTCGGTTTCCACGGTAAATTTCCGGCCATAAACGTATTGGTAAAATTTTGTCACGCCGAAATAAATTGCTAGCAGTTCTTTCTCTATTTGGGCGTACCGCTGTTGTGTGTCGGTCATTGAACGAGATGCGAATGCACAGGGTTTATTATCCTGCAATAAAGCGGCCCCCAAACCGTTTTGACTGGCGTCAACGGATATGGTTATTTCTTTATTAGGGTCAAAGAATTTTAACGTCGGCTTTGTTACTAAGAAATCTTTTAAAGAAGTGAAGGCCGTTTCCTGTTCATCATTCCATTCAAATATCACGTCCTGTTTTAAAAGTTTCCGGAAATGATATGTTTTGTCCGATAAATTTTCTATGAAGCGACCTAAATACGTAACTAAACCTATAAAACGTTCAATGTCTTTTTTGCATCGTGGGGATGGCATGTTTTTAATTGCTTTAATCTTTTCTTCGTCCATTGAAATCCCCGATGAATTAAATTTGTGCCCTAAATATTTTACTTCTGCAAGACCGAACTTGCATTTTTTTAAATTAAATTTAACATTGTGTTGCTTTGCAATTTGAAATACTTTATTCTTCGCATGAATTAAAATGTCGTCGATGTAGATTTCGACACCGGGCATGTCGAAAATATTTTGAAAGTAATCTTGAAAAACCTCGCTAGTCACTTTGATACCAAGTGGCATTCTTAAAAATCTGTACCGGCCAAATGGCGTTGCAAATGTACATAATTTACTCGATGTTTCATCTAATGGAATGTTCCAAAATCCGTTCGCGGCATCTAACGTGGAGAATATCCGCGATCCTTGTAATTTATTCATTATTTCATCGATATTAGGTATTTTATAGGTATGATTTATGATAGCTTTATTTAGGTTTTGGGGATCCAAACAAATACGTAAGGAACCATCCTCTTTTTTTACTAATACGTAAGAATTTACCCATTCTGAAGAGCCTTCGACTTTTTTAATTATATTATTTATTTCTAATTGATCTAAGCAAGTTTTAAATTTATCTCTCAAAGCAAATGGGACGTTTCGCGTTGGTGAAATTACAGGTTTGGCATCTCTTGCGAGTTCAATATGGTAGGGTTTATTAATTTTCCCTATTCCTTGAAAAATACTTGCAAACTCATTAATTAATGACTTGTAATTACAATTTATTTCATTTACTTGTTTATTTTGATTTAATTTTGGATCTTGATGCAGTTGTAAAATACCAATGTTCAAGCATGTAGTACAGCCGATTACAGGTTTTCGGCACGATTTGTCAACATAAAAATCTACTAAATAATTATTGTTGTTATAAGTTAAATTTAGTTTACATTTACCAATTAGTATGATTTTTTGATTGGTGTATGTTATTAAAACGTCGAAAGTCTTTAATTTCGTTAAAATTAAAGTTCATTTCTTTTAACTTACATAAAGATATTAAATTTGCGTCGGCTACGCTATCTATTTTACAATTAATTGTCTTATTATTTATAACTAATGGTATGATATTATTACCTAGAATGTGATCATCAGAATTTCCGTGTACACAAATTGTTTCAGTTGACAAATATTCATTGATTAATTCGTCATTGTCCGGTTTGTTTTCAATTTCAATTTGATTTACTTTTCTATTCTTTATTTTACACTTATTTGAAAAATGATTTGACTTTTTGCAATTTAAACAAATTTTTCCATAAGCCGGACATTGATTTATTAAGTGGTCTCGACCACAACGCGCACAATCTTTAATTAAGTTTGATTTACCTTTCGGCTTTTCTCGTTTGGTGGACAGCTTCCCGGATGACGTGCCGTGGAGCTGCCTTCTGTGGATGATGTCCATCTTCAAGGAGTTGGTGTTTTCCGTTCTTCATGTCCCTCAGTTGTTTCCTCGCGTTTTCTGTGACGGTGCAACACTCAATTGCCTCTTCCAGTGTTAGAGCTGGTCCATCTTTTTCAATTAATTTCTCCCTTAGTGCTTCATCCTTAATTCCCGTGATGAGCATCATTTTCACCAGTTCTTCTTGGAGGTCTCCAAAATCGCATTCTTTCCCTCTGTTTTTTAAATCTGTTGAAAATTGTTCAATTGTTTCCTCTCCTCGTCTTGAAGAAAAGAACTTGTACCTCAGATACGTAAGATTTTTCTTTGGTACGAAATATGATTGAAATTTGGCTTTTAACACCTCTAATTTATTTACTTCTGCTTCCTTGAATTCAAACGAGTTAAAGATTTCTATGCAGGGCTCTCCCAGGTGGTAGAGAAGTTGCGCACATTGTATTGCCTCTGATTTTTTATTTAATTCGGTGGCGGTTACATAAATATCAAATTTCTGGATCCACTTTTTCCATTTCTCGGCTAGGTTTCCACTCACTTGTAACGGTGACAAACCTTTTGCTTCCATTTTCACTAATTTCTCAGCTTTCACTTATTACACGTAACCGTAATGTGGAATCATTTTAATTTAACTGCCAATGTTACGCGTCCGACTGCGCCATGTTATGTTTGTGCTTTTATTTTAATGTGCAGGGAGCTGGCACATGTGCATTGAAAGAGAGCTGAGCTTGAACTGAACTTTATTTACATGTTATCTACAACATGGGTATACACTAGGCAACCCTATATACACTATGGTATAACATTGTTAATTATTAGTGGATTTTTATTTTTATTAATATTTTTTATGCAATGAGGGTGTAAAGAGATTTTTCTAAATTAATTTTAACCCTACAAGTTAAAAAAATGAC